>JANTPZ010122636.1:0-10239 GCA_025593235.1 Vachellia pachyceras | reverse complement strand
TATATATATATATATATTCTGTGTTGTTCATGAAGCTTTCTCTGTTACATCGCACATATCATTTTTATACATATATAATTGCTAATCCTTCTTGGGCAATTAAATCCCAGTTAAGGGATTTATCCTCTTAACTGGCATGCATCTACGGAAACCCACCAACAACCCTTTTTGCCTCTTTGGCTCGTCAGACACAATCATTATATAGAAATAGACTTTCCAACTTTCCTTCTGAGCTTGCTTTCGAATTTTTAATATTGTGTCAAAGTAAGATGATGTATATGCTTAGTAAAAAATAAATAAACTTTCTTCTTTCGAGGTTCCTTCTATTTCCATGTATATATTTTGAAGTAGCAATCCAAAGTCTGAGTAGGAATAAACTTTCTTTCTTCCCCATCTTTTTTTTTTTTTTTTGTAGAACTAGAATACTGCAACCGCTATCTTTAATATTTCAACATATATTCTGGCACATTGATAATCTGTATGCTGCCTTTTCCTTGCTTTCTTTTATATGGCCTACATTCCACTTATATAATCAAAAACCTTAAACATGTGAAACCCAAAAAAAGGGGGACATCATAAAAATTACAAGCCATCAACATGGAAAAGTACCGAGGTCTTTCAGAGCATGTCTTTATTTATGTATTTATAGATTATCTTTTTGAATAATGCAATTAGGAATAAAGAAAAAAGTGATGATCTCGCCCACATGCATTGTAGCGTCTCTCTTTCATAATTCTAATTAATATGTTTACTTCATTTATGAAAAGGGATGGATCGTGTTCCTCAAGACTTGGTTCTTCAACAATGGATGGCCATTACTAATTAAGCGGTTCTTCATCAAAGCATCCTAACAATAATTGTAAATTCTCTCAACGACAAACATTTACCATTATGATCTACCGATCTATATTAAATATTTAAAATGTTTTTGGCAAGTTGCGATTACAATTTAAAAAGAGTATTACTATAAAAACAAATTGAAAATGCAATACATGTTTTTAAACGAAAATTTTACGTGATTCTTTTTAAAAAAATATTCAGTCAGAGATTTTGATTGTTGTGTGTGTTGATTTATTATTCCTTAAGTGTACGTCAGAGTCTGGATAGTCCATATTTATATATAATTTTTTATATGGTATCTGGAAAAGATAAAGGTATACTATGTTGAGACCAAAAAAAGGTCAAAAAATCGAATGAAAACCTCGCGTCCAGTGGTATCGTCAAAGCTCTGTTCTTTTTTTTTTTAAATAATAAAAAAGAGAGAGTAGACATTAATGAAAAGATAGAGAGATAAGGAAGCACTACCGTTGAATAATGGAAGAGAGTTCAAATTCGGAAGGCGCCATTGATAGGAAAAAAAAAAAATGAGAGAATACATGAATAGTGGAAAATATCATGTCTTAAAACTTCACACTACTACATCATACATTTTTCACAACCATTTTATATAAGACATTTATATGAAAGATGTTAATGTTTGCTTAAGAACATCGTTCTCCCACGATACACACAAATCGAAATAAAATCATCTCAAACTCCATAAAAATATATCGAAATCTATAAAAACCATCTTAAAATCCGTAAAACCATCTAGAAATCCATAAATCATTTCTTCCAACGAAATTATTTTCTCTCAACGGAGTTTCTAAACACACACAAAATATATCCCTAAAAATGAACGTGAGAGGCCCGTTAATGGACATGAGAGGGTGGTTCTCACGTCCATTATTACCAACGGACATTACAAGGGACGTCAAAGCCTCCTTATCAATGCTTGTTCAATGACATATTGACAAAATGCAAGAATCAATTAAAAAGGCATTTTCATGTAAGTCTACATAAAATTTTTTTTACATACTTATATTATATTGCATAGAATAGTTTAAGAAACGCTAATTTAAAATATCTTGTGCAAATGTGAGACTTTCTACTCCTACGTCAATCTATAATGTGTGTGTTTGGGAGCTCCGTTGAGAGAATGGATTTTACAGATTTTGAGGTATTTTGTGGATTTCGAGATGGTTTTTATGAATTTCGAGATGGTTTTTACAGATTTCAAGATGATTTTGTTTCGGCTTATGTGCACCGTTTTGGTAACGATTTTGCTAAACAAGCACAATATGGGTGGAGAGTGTAAAAGAAGAAGAAAGGGAAGAGAGAATAAAGAATAAGAAGCATTAGTGCTACTTGGAGTTGATGGAGAAACTACATTTGCACGGCTCAAAATCATTCTCATGGATCAAATGGATGCCCTTCATTAGGGAAAAGTTTTAATATTAAAAATTTGAACACAACTGACAGCAAAACTTCTCAAGTTATTCCCTCTTTCACACTTCAAATTTGTTTTTTTAAATTATCTTTAAATACGAACATACATAGGAAGGATCATTGAGCAAAGCAGGGGAAAAACTAGCTTTTTGCTTCTTTTCTTATAGATCGTTGAAGTAGGATACGTTGCAGCTATGATAACATGATTGGCAGATTTAAAGGGAAAGTTCTTTTGAGGAAAATCCTCACGAACAAAACGGAGACAAGTTGAAACCTACCTCCCCAAGCAAAGTCAAAAGCAGACCAGACAGCAGCAAGTCACAATTGTTTAATTTTTGGATCGAATCTAGTTTTGTTATTGTGCTTGAATTTTCACAATTGGCGAACACGCTCATGCATAACTCGGAAGAAGATGCAGGAATAAAATGCTTGATTTGTTTGGTTTCCTTTTCTTTTAAGCTTTTACCCCATTCTCATCAAGCCAAGATTTTTCCTCGGTAGCAAACAATTAAACATTTGTTATGTCAAAAAAATCCAAAGGGACAACTCAATCTCTATAATTTTATTTATAGAATGAATTTCCAATAGCGTTGGAGCTTTTAGAACTATCATCCATGGAGGAGGGCTAGTTGGTGTAGGCAAGGACTTGTGCTTTGGGTTGTTTAATATCTATGAACTATAGTTCGAGCCTTTATGCTTTATTGTTGCAATACTTGTGTTGTTCCTTTCTTTTTGTCTCAGTAACTTTTTTACCGTTGAATTTTAAAATTGGTTACTTTAGTAAAGAGTAGCCTATTGAGAAGAAGAGTTAGTTGATTTATAAAACGCACCACATCTCTTCAAGTTGAAACTCATGATGTCACATAGCAGTAACCCACCAAAAAATTGTGTCCCTAGGCTTATATGAGAACACAGTTAGTGGCAATAAACAAGGACAATGTCATGACCAATTATAGATCAAACTCCAGCTTTATCAATACCGAGTACAGTGCGGCTATGGTGATTGCATTTACTAGTAAAACTAGGGAAGTAGATACAAGGTACCGCCAAAAAAAAAAAAAGGAAAGAAAGAAAGCTAAGCAGAACAGCAAGGTCATGAGCAAATTTTGAGGAAGAGTTACCTAATTGAGAAGAAGAGTTAGTTGATTTATAAAACGCACCACATCTCTTCAAGTTGAAACTCATGATGTCACATAGCAGTAACCCACCAAAAAATTGTGTCCCTAGGCTTATATGAGAACACAGTTAGTGGCAATAAACAAGGACAATGTCATGACCAATTATAGATCAAACTCCAGCTTTATCAATACCGAGTACAGTGCGGCTATGGTGATTGCATTTACTAGTAAAACTAGGGAAGTAGATACAAGGTACCGCCAAAAAAAAAAAAAGGAAAGAAAGAAAGCTAAGCAGAACAGCAAGGTCATGAGCAAATTTTGAGGAAGAGTTACCTAACTGAATTTGATTCTCAAACGGGCAGTGAATCTTTCTGAGCTGATGCCAATCTTGTTCTGTGAGCTTGTGTCAGCTGGAGGTGCCATTTGATGAATCCGATGCTCTCTCTCTCTCTCTCTCTCTCTGTTATATGCTTCTCCTGGATTAATTCATGCTCTAATCTCAATGACCTTTTTGTTTCAATCTATAAATAACACTTCATTGCCTCACCAATCTCATAGGTCTTTTGCTCCATATTTATCAAGTCCCTTCATTATTTTGCTTTGGCTTCATTTGCTTCTTAAGCATCACCACTAAAATTTCCATATTATGGCTAACCAAGTCCCAAGCCGCCCGTGGTTTCGCTTAGCGTCGTTACGCTCTGTGGCTGCTCCTCCTCCTGCTCCGGCACAAGACCATCGTCCTTCTCTGGTTCAGCCCACTGAGAGGATCAACTCATCGCCGCCCCCGTCTGAGAGGGGATCTGTACCATCATCTCCAGCTAACAAAATTCCTGTTCAGTCTTCTTCATTGACAACTTCTCCTCTTCAAAATGGTTCACTCTCAGCTTCCTCTTCAGTTTCTTCTCCAGCCCAGAAAGCATCTCCACCACATTCTTCTTCTTCTTCCCCAGCCAAGGGTGGGGCCAGTCCCTCCACGAAGCAGGTGGTTCAGACTGTAATGCGATCAACCAAGGGTAAACCCACCACACCACAATCTGCTTCTTCCTCAGCCAAGGGAGAGACCATGGCTCGAGGGTCCAGTCCCTCAACGAAACAGGTGGTTCAGACTCTAATGCAGACACAAAAGGCCAAAACCACCACGCCACCGCCTTCTCCTCTGACCCTTCCACCCGCACAGTTGAAAGCTAACTCTGAGGTCAAGCCTAAGATCCCAGAGGAAGCAGAGTCCAAGAGTGTGATACTTCAGGAGCGCATTGAAAAGCCTAAGCAGTGGGGAAATGAAGACTCATGGGAAACCCAAAAGAACCACAATGAGAAACAGAACGGCAATCACAGAAAGTCTTGGCGTTCGGAGGATTCGCCGATGAAAGTTATAACTATTGCCGGTGAAAACAGAGGAGCATACATGGAGTTGATCCAATCACCGAAGAAACAAGAATTCGGAGACAATCCCAATAATATTTACAGGAACGGAGTTTCAAACACCGAGAACGGGGAATCAGGGAGCTCAAGCAGTGATGAAGGTAGTGTGAAAAGGAAGGAGAACAAAAACAACAGAAAGACAAAATCTCCGCATCCGATGGCTACGTTCATGAACAGTAATGTACAGTGCGTGAACAATTCCCTCTTGTACAATGCCTCCTGCAGCCATCACAATCCAGGACTTCGCCTATCTCTCACGAGGAAGCCATTGGAGGGCGGAGGATTCCATCTCAAGGAGATCGCCAATGGCAGGCACGATTGATTCGACCATGGTCTTTTTATATGCATTGCAAAATAATGGTTAAGAGTGGGGGCAAAAAGGGAAAATACATTCCGATCGTTGCAGTTTATTTTATTGTATTTATGTTAGTTGTGACGTGAATAATTCTGCAGAGACCACTGCAGCTATTCGAAGAATAAAGATGAATTTGGAATAAAAACTTCAGCTTTAATTAAAGATGTTTGTAACCAAACAAACACTCAATAAAAACTGCGTTTGGACTTACAAATTTGTTGAAAAGAATCTAAAGTTGAGCATTATCAGCCCAAATAGGTGGATGTATCCCCCATCTTTTTAATGAAAAATTATCATAAGGTCTTAATAAGAAGAATGCAATAACAAAAACTCTAAATAACATGCATAAAAAAGGTCTCAATAACAAGCTAGTAATATAAATTAGGTATCATTTCATACCTACCCAAAATTTATTGTTACATGTTATTCATTTATTATAGAACTTTTTGCTAATTATATTCTTATTTAGCATTTACCTGATTCACCTTTGTGTTAACCACAAGATCCCAACTTACAATATTATTTAAGAAGTGCCAAATTACCTTTTTTTGGTACAAACAAATTACCCTTTTTTGGTTGCATGAAGTATCAAATTATTTTAACTCAGCCCAACGATGTTTGGGTTTAACTGGGCCAGTTAAGGGAAGCTACGAATTTTTATGTTGAAATCCCAACATCGGCTTTGGTCCTTTGGACGCCACATACCAAAACCGTACGTTCTTCGGCCGAAAATCGAACGTCGGTTTGTTTTTTGATGAAACAAAGCTCACTTCAAATAAATGTTATTCATCCTTTAATAACATGTACTGAGTCTAACCAAAGGATTAATTCTTGTTTGAATCTCATGAGGGTATATGTTTACATTTAGTACTCGACAGCATGTCAATCAGAATTACATTTAATATAAAGATACTTATATTTAGTAAAAAATAGTATTTATCTTTTTTTTATATGGTTATTTGATTGGGACATATTGTCATATTCGAATATTGCAAAATACAATTGGGTTGCTCTCCCATGAACATTTTTTACTTTCACATACATTTAAACTCAAATTTCATTTTTAAGCCGCCAAAACATTTTTCATTAGACCGTAACAGCTGTTGATGGAAAATTTTATTCATATCAACTCCCTCAACCTTCCTGGACAAGGGTATTTTTAGAGTGCTTTTTAATGCAAGCAACTTGTGACAATCGCATAAAACCCAACTCTAAATCTGTAATCATAACTTTGACTTAGCAGTAAAAGAGGAAAAAAAGTGTTTGATGGCTTTTTTAAAACTTTATATAATTATAACCCCCCAGGTATTTGTGTGTGTGTAAACGTTTAGATGCTTTAGTTGAAGGATGTGAAAATTGTTCTCTGTTCTTGCAAACTTATGCGTGTGGTCAGTAATACACATCATATTCTGTCTTGTTTTTTGGGTGCAAAAAGGGAGGTCACTATCCTCTTCATTATTCAGCTAAACTTAACTAATATTGGCGAAAGAAAATAAGTTTCACGAACAAGCATGTAGGTATGTGTTCGTTGCGACTAATTTTTTAAGGACAAGTCTTACGTACTCTTGCCTGGCACATCATGCATTGGTCGATAAACTACGCCAAATTATTTTAGCAAGTTAATTCTGTTTTTGCTAATTATATAGAAAGCCTCGGTCCCAACTTTATGAATTTGTAGAAATAATATCTAAGATAAAACACGCCAAGGACATCCACACACACACACAGAGTTATATATTGGTCAGAAGTACATTTACATTAAACTGAACAGAGTGCTAAAAGGCGAGTCTAAAGCTTGGGAGCTAATATAATGCCTCGTTTGATACGATGGAAGTGATTTTAATGGAAATGAAAATGGATATGAAAATAGATATGGATATGGAAATGGATATGAAATTTAACAATGCGTTTGGTATGCCTTGGAAATTGATTTTAATTTTTATGTAAAGGACCAATATGCCCTTATCAATATTTGCTCCCACCCTTCTCCTCTGTTGCAAATCTCCACCTTCCTACTCCTCACCTTCAACCTCCGACCACCCTGCTTATCCCTTCTCCTCCATCTCCGACCTCCGACCACTCTGCTCTCTCCATTCTCCTCCACTAGCGTTTCTGGTGACGTTGAAGAATCATCGATGATTCTCTCTGGAGGAAGCAACTTCGTTGGATCTAACTCATTTACTGCGTCACCATTTGACGAGAAAAATCTTCGACTATAGCAACAGCAGAGAGAGTGACATAGAAAAGTGAGGTTGACAAAAATGAAATGGAACTCAACTAGCTCAGGAGAAGTAGTGAATAAAGGCATCGAAAAGCGAGGTCGACGAAATGAATTGGATGATCGAGTGATAGAAGAAGAGAGGCAAAGTGCCAAGCGAGTTCGAGCAAGGCATGGAGGTCCAACTAGCTTCTCCGTTGTGTATTGCCATCAGAGGGGTGGTGTGGGACTCGCCGGAGGTGGGTTGTGGATGTCATCGAAAGTGGAGGGAAGATCATCGAAGACGGGGAAGAATGTTGTCGACGGTGGGGTGTGAGGCTCACCGACGGTGGGGTGGGTGAGAGTGAAGACACAAGTCGTGAGAAGTATTGGGAGAAAAAAGTGGAGGGTAAAATAAAGAATTCCATGGAATTGTGTCAATTCCATGGGTTGTGATGTGGAAGCCATTTCCATGCTTTTCAGTGGATATGGAAATGGAATTTTAACAAATTCCATGCTACCAAACACTAGTATGATGGCCTTATTTCCATTTCCATTTCCATATGGTCAATTCCATCATTTCAAACAGGGCATAAATGAATAATATGAGAAGACTTGTACTTTGCTCGTGTATAGCGGCAAGATGCAGAAATTTGTTGGCTAGCTCAAAAAGATAGCTTCAACCAAAAGGATATGTCTAATCGATTTCAGAGGCCTTCGTTAGATTTGTTCAAAAGACACATAAATTGTTAATTTCAACATCATGATGCGTGTGTGTATGATATTAATGTGCAAATATCTAGTTTGATGCGTATAGCTTACTATTACCATGAATTTTCAATGAAGTTTTCTTTCTTTTCTCAGATAAAGAAAACTAAAAATTGAAGCAGTCTCCTTGCAGTGACTTAAAAAGGACAGTAATTATGCGCTCTATATGGCTTCTAAGACTTGCATCACTTTGAAAAGTGTTGCCGATCACTGTAAATAAAGATGTCATTTTCGAGGCCAAAAAAAAAAAGATGCCATTTTCCTTCCTAAAAAATTTGCTTTAGCTGGGACACAAGTTTGTAAGCTTATGGGGTGGAAGCACTCAATATGACCCACGGGCACATATAGAAGAATTAAGAATCCAAAGCATTATTTTATTGGCCTTGAAGGCAACAGTTAGAACTAGCAACTGGACAATAACAGGCTAGGCGTGGGAGACCACCAAGAGTACTATCTAATTGTTAATGCCTAACCACTATTTTCTGCTTGGCCAAGCCCTCTTGGAGAGACCTTTTCCAGTTCAGCTTTCACTTTCATACAACATTCATTCTTCAAGTAAAATCAGCATCATATTAATAATTAATGCCCCTCCATTTTGACCTTTTACACACACACAATAGTTACTTGTATAAAGCTACAGAATGCAGATCGCATGTATATAAATGTAAGTAAATTCTTTGTATGTCATGTGACCTAGAGGTTATGGGTTCAAATCATGAAAATAATCTCTCTATTCATGAGGTTAAGGTTGCGTATATCTATCCTTCTCTAGACCTCACCTAATGGGAATCTTGTGCAATGGACCACCCTAAAGTAAATCTTATGAGGCATGTCAAAAGATATAAATCTAGTTGGAGCTCCATCCTAAGTCTAAAATTAAGATTCTTATGGGAAGATAAGTAATTCACTTTAGTCATACAAATAAAAGCATCTTATCCTGGTCAAGTGAAAACCAAGTTTGAAACCCTAGTCAATGGATAAAGAGATTAAAAGCTTATCCACATTGTGATAGAGGAGAAGATAACAATAGCAAGTATAGTTCAACAGATCAAATGTGACTATATGCAACAACCAGCAGCATCCTATGGTTAGATATTTTTTGACCTCACAATATCAAGAACTAGCCAATGTAGGTGCAATGTTGTACACAGCATTTTGGCTTCCTGATTTTAATATATGCATGCATTAAAAGAATAGAAAAAACAATTAAATAAAGTTTAAAAGTATTACACTAGATCGATTATATGCTTGTTTGGAAAAGTTTATTTACTTCAACAGTGTTTTTCGCAAAACTAGATAATTTCCTTCACATATTTACCTCGACTTATGTAAAAGTACCTCTCTATCGTCTTCCCAAACAGATAGTATATCTCATGAACCGGAAGGTTGTGCTCAAGTTTATGAGACTTATAAGATGACATACTACTCGACATCTATGGTTTTGAGTTCAAAGAAACTTGCAGTATTTTTGGGAAATGCTTGTATATTGTATTGCCTTTTATTGGATTAAAATATTTTTATTTAAAAGTACTTCTCCATCGTATTCCCAAACAGATAGTATATCTCATGAACCGAAAGGTTGTGCTCAAGTTTATGAGACTTATAAGATGACATACTACTCGACATCTATGGTTTTGAGTTCAAAGAAACTTGCAGTATTTTTGGGAAATGCTTGTATATTGTATTGCCTTTTATTGGGTTAAACTATTTTTATTTCATATATATTAACTATACATAAAACATAGCATTCACAGCATTATTGTTTTTGTTTTGTAGCAGTTTGGAAGAGAATCAGCATATGAAATATCTAAGTTTATTGATCCCTATTATTTCGATATTACTGCAGCAAAAGAGTACAGATAGGTAAAGGTTGAGACTCGATTCATTTGTTTCTCTTCAACTTTGATTGCGATGTCAAGACAGAAATTCTGGGATGTTTTAGACTCCATTGTTTAGCATTTTCGGTAGTCATGTTGTAATATTCTAACAATTTTAACTTTTAATTGTCTCATAAAGGTGAAAGTGTTTTAAATAAAGTGAGTCTAGTCTTGTGTATTCATAAACACATTGTTTATCTTTATCTTGATACAAAATTGTTGACCAAACATATA
>JANTPZ010122631.1:0-12003 GCA_025593235.1 Vachellia pachyceras | reverse complement strand
TGTATAGATGAATGATTGTTTGGTGACTTTTATTAAAAGAGATATTTTTAGTACTGTTGATAATGAGTTGATTATTCAACAATTTCAAATGATGAAATTGCTTAAAGAACAATTGTAAGGTACGCAATTTCTATGATTTTGTACGATTTCATAAATTGTATTAT
The DNA here is from genome assembly GCA_025593235.1 of Vachellia pachyceras. Taxonomy (NCBI): domain Eukaryota; kingdom Viridiplantae; phylum Streptophyta; class Magnoliopsida; order Fabales; family Fabaceae; genus Vachellia; species Vachellia pachyceras. Next base: position 11,839 of record JANTPZ010122631.1, on the reverse strand, counting down.
TTTTTTAAAAAAAATAGTTCGCACCCCCTGAACCAGGGTCCTAGGTCCGCCACTGTCTATCGCTGCACCAAACACACCCAATATAGATGTGAAAGTATGTTGTCTCTGCTCCACATGGGGCATAAACATCAACAACAAAAGATCCCAAGCTTGCATAGTTTTTAAGAAACCAGGTCCCGCATTTCCAAAATAAAGTTGCTTCATGAAGCCATATTACACTCTTGAAACTAGCAACCAGAACTAATTATTACACAACATCAAATGCCATGAAAAGCAATAGATTCATTTGCATACTGACTCATGCATTGTAGTATAGGCATAATTTCACAGGTACAAATACCAAAACCCGTGTATTCAAGCATTAGCATACATACGCGGACCTATATTGCTAAATCTTTGAAATAAGCATAGTTGATATCATGCCCTTTCAGTTTGTTCCAGATCCTTTAACGATGATGCCTTAGTAAGCCAAGCAACTCGTCCAAGACACTGAAGAATGACAATGGTAACACACTTGCAATTTATGATCTTCCAATTTCATCTTGCAGTTTATGATAAAAGTAATGCCTAGAGTGAGTAAGATGCGCGATTGATTGTTTATGTCAACAGCTTATAAATTCACAGAACAATGAGCAGCAGGAAAACATTTAAGCTCAAGCTTCTGAATTGCCAGACACAAATCTAGCCAATTCATTTGCCAGGGTTGAAAACCGTGCAGGGAACAGATGATGCGGGGAAAAAATTCAAATCTAGATTCATAGACTGATTAAGCAAATCAATCTCACCCGATTTGGGAGAAGAAAAATTCAAATCTAGATTCATAGACTGATTAAGCAAATCAATCTCACCCGATTTGGGAGAAGAAAAATTCAAATCTAGATTCATAGACTGATTAAGCAAATCAATCTCACCCGATTTGGGAGAAGAAAAATTCAAATCTAGATTCATAGACTGATTAAGCAAATCAATCTCACCCGATTTGGGAGAAGAAAAATTCAAATCTAGATTCATAGACTGATTAAGCAAATCAATCTCACCCGATTTGGGAGAAGAAAAATTCAAATCTAGATTCATAGACTGATTAAGCAAATCAATCTCACCCGATTTGGGAGAAGAAAAATTCAAATCTAGATTCATAGACTGATTAAGCAAATCAATCTCACCCGATTTGGGAGAAGAAAAATTCAAATCTAGATTCATAGACTGATTAAGCAAATCAATCTCACCCGATTTGGGAGAAGAAAAATTCAAATCTAGATTCATAGACTGATTAAGCAAATCAATCTCACCCGATTTGGGAGAAGAAAAATTCAAATCTAGATTCATAGACTGATTAAGCAAATCAATCTCACCCGATTTGGGAGAAGAAAAATTCAAATCTAGATTCATAGACTGATTAAGCAAATCAATCTCACCAAGTTTGGGAGAAGAAAAGCCCGGGTTTGAACCTTCTTCAATACTTGCCGCAAAACAACCACGCAGGGCTTACAACGGTAGAGAGAGCAAAGCACATTAACGATGATATATACATACATATATATATATAAATGGTAGCGAAAGAAAAATAAATGCAGGCATGTGAAAGACCGAAAGAAATCAGAGAGCCCATGCATGTCTCTTTCTATCTCCAAACCTTCTTTCTCGGATCTTCCATATACAGTACATTTAGAGAGATATTGTAAAGATGAAATGTGAAACAAAATCAGACAGGTGTCCTCCAACGCCAGTACAGGTAATCCATAGATTGTTCATTCACGATTAATTCTCAAAAAACATAGATCAAGCAGTAATCTTTATAAAGTCGAAATCCAGAAACCACATATGAGTTGTTAAGCTACTTGGTAGCGAATGAAAGGGATTGGAGAAGGGTACCTTGGAGGGATTTGAAGGACAGTGACGACAACGAGGTGTCTGCTTCTGCGAGGGAAGCTTCATGAGGCTGAAAGCTCGACTGAGACTCTACGAGTGAAGCTCAAAGGCGATTGCTCAACTTGCTATTTTCATATTATAAATATATAATTTAATTATAAATTATGTTTTACATCTTTCTTTCTTTTTTTTTTTTTTGCCAATAATGTTTTACATCTTTCAATTTAACAAACATGACTCAAAACCCATTTTCACATTTAATTTCATTTTCACTTTTAGTTCCAATTGCATAAAAAAACCCTTCGTGTACTAAATAGGGCATTAGGGTTGTTCAATAAAAAAAAATTAGGGTTGAATAATTAGTTATTAAAAATGGTAGATGAAGTGACTTTATGATTATAGAAAATGCATAACAAATAACAAAGATACACATTGGTGCAGTAGTAACTGATAAGGATTCTCAATCTAATAGATATTGAGTTTAATCTTGAGTTTAACACTTTAACGTCACATTCTATCATATTTTTAATAACATTTATTAGAAAATGTCAGACTACCTTGACAAATCTAACAAGCTTTTCAGTAAATAGAAATGTAAAACAGGCCTCTTAAGGGGTCTTACCCTGCACCTAGGTTTGTATAGACCATGTTGCATGACCTATTTTTACCCATACAGATTCGATGAGTTATAATTAATTTTATTAATCAAATAATTTTCTATAAAGATATTAATATTTTTTTTTATATTTTTAGGTTTCTTTTCCATATTCAACTCGTTGTACAAGAATTTCATTTAACTTTTTTATCATATCAAACTTATTTTTTTCGCCAATACATCAAACTTATCATAAAACATACTTTTGATAAATTTTTTTAAGTGATGATTTTGATAATTACATTTCCTCTATAAAATCTAATAATTCTCCCTACTTTAAATCCTATTTTTAATTCAAAGTTTGACCATTATAGTTAAGTTGAATAAAAAATATTTTTCTTAGCGAGTTAGATGTGTTCACATTAGAAGTGTCAATTTAAATTTCTTGATTTTCATCTATGTTTCAACACTCAATAGTCTTAGATATCAGATAATAGTACTGAACTGGTTTCTTTTAAAAAGGCATGCATGCTAAACAATTAGATTAATGGTAGAAGTTACTTTCACATCATAATTTAGGGTTTCCAAGATAAGTATGTAAAATTTTGACCAAAAAAAAAATATGTAAAAAAAATTTATCTTAATTTAAACGCATATCTAAACACTAATAATGCAAAAAGCTCTTAATTGCTCAAAAGCACAGATCAACAGTCATTACAAAGAAGAATCGTTCGAAAGCATGGAAAATCAACTGTAACAACTTGTTAAGATCAAAACCTATAATAAATATTCAAATTTTAAAAGGCTAACGACTTTAAAAAATTGTGAAATAATATTAGGCTTTAGCCCATTTATATGTATAAGTAGACAAGACTGGGTGTAAAAAATGTAATCCGGGTATCCTTGATCTATGACTTCATAAATTTTTCCTCGGTCTGAACCTTCCAAGTTCATCTCCGGGAAACTAGCTAGTGTCCCTCGGAAGCCACCAACCATTTTATTATGCGAAATGAAGGCCCTCCTCTATGTGGTTTTAGATGCCATAACACACTTCCAACACATGGAATTTTCAGCTTTCAGCTTTCAAGCTAACAGACACTGGGATAGAACTTGGATGACATCTTAAAGGCTTCTGGGTCCGCAATGACCCGTTCAGTTTTGGATACTGCTTCAGCAATTTTCAAGTTTGTGTTGCAACCCCATACGCGAATAACGAGTCTCCGACACTTGGGTGATGACTGCCTAAGATACGTCTTGTACCAGTCGACGACATCTTTCTTGCTTATGTTTCTCAGTTCTTCTGCTTCCTTCTTCGACATGTCAAAGATATACCTGAACATTAATAATTGTTTTCTGATCAGATAAACACTCATTGCAGCAACAAATCGAAAGGATGTGTTTTTTTTTTCACCGGGATGTTAATCTAGTATCATCCAGTACCTTTTATCAACAATCTGATTCCAATATCTATTGGTTTCATACGTAAGTGACGGATCTTTTTCCAGCAGCTTTGCCATTAACCCATTTCTGTAATGCTCAAAGGAATCCCCATCAAGCCCTTCCTGCAATTCCCATTGTTGTTTCCAAAATAAGTCTCCATTTAGCAATTATGCAGCAAATGCAAGTCTAAGCATATTTTATAAACAAATTTCTTTAATCCTAGAGGAAGTATTCATCCTTAATAGGTTTAAGTATTCAGACACTGATTCAACGAATAAGCAGAGAAGAACCTCAAATACAAAGAACATATGCAACGAAAATGGGAAGAGAGCACCGTAGAGACAGCCTTCTCAAGCTGATTATGTTCCTAAAGCATAGTTTCCAAAAATTTTCAGAATCAGCAGCTTTGACTTGTTTTATTTTCAATTAGATGAAAACTCAACGTAAACAAGAAAACAATATGATGTTGGAGGGAGTCAAATATGCATTTAGAAACTGTAATAAAAGTTTCCAAGTCTCAAAAAACATTTTCTCTCCTTTTTTATTACCTGATTTCAAATATTGGAGACTAAATTGATATTGGGGAAGTATGAAGCAAGGCTGTAAGATTACTCAACATCTGATATCTAGATAAGAAACGACTCATGCATGGAGTATAACTGTATAATTATGTCAATATTCATTCCAGAATATGCTGATTATAAACTCTAGGCATTTTTACGCCAAAAAAACTCCCAGCATTTTATTATTCAGCCTAATTTTTTCCCTTTATCCAAAATTGTAAGGCTTAATATAACTTTTTGAGCAGACAAATTTCTTCTAATCTTCGTTATGGTCCATAGGAAGCAATTAAAATATGATGTGGAAGAGGAAGGGACTAGGATTACTTGCCAACAATTGTTCCAGGCCATCTATGAAGTTATCAATTCTCCCTTGCAAGTAAATTGGGTTGTACTCAGATGACTGAACGCAGAAACAAAACCCAAAAACACGGAATGTTAATCGTGGGCTACATTCAACAACATAACCAAGCTGCTCCTTTGTCCTGGATCCAAAAATATATTTAAGATTTTCAGGCCCCAAGACTGAAACAAGGATATGTGAGGGAAATAAAAGAATTAAGAAAATCGCAACGCCAACTTCAAATAAGTTGTTTGTTGCAGCATGATATTATAGAATTTGAAAATGTTAATTCAGTAATGGTAAGTAATATGCATTACAAGTACTATGATACCATGAGGATGTCAGTAACATATGATTTGAAATTTTGAACTACTTGCAAATTGCAATGAAACAAGTTTATCAGAATGCCAGAACAAAAGCAACGTTTCAATTCCGAGCAGATGACACATTCATATCATTAACAGCGGTCCAAGAACATTTTGGCTTTTGTTTGTCATGATGAAGCAGATAAAGAGCAAATGCTCGTGTAATAATTCTTTTAAATGAATTATGGATTCCAACTGCAACCCTGATTAAACAAGGCATAAGAGAATACATCCTCGTGAACAAAACTCCTATCAAAATCAAAGGTAAAATATGAGATAACTATGGCATCAGATTATCACCTCAGTTGGTTGAAAAGAGGTTCTTCTACTATTTCATCAAAAAGATCAATCAAAGCTTTCAATTTAGTTGATCCCATCCAAACATCTTGATCAATTTGAAAGTAAAGCTGCACAGATGGCCAAAACAAAGTAAGCATAGCAAAAGTGAAAGAGATTATTAAAAACGCACTACTTTTGGATGGCAAAGGTGAAATACCAGCAAAAATCAATTCTGCTGAAATTACCTCAACCACAGAGTTCTTTTCCAATTTGTTCTTCACACTAACATCTCTAACAAGGTTTGCACTTGATGGCAGGTAAATAACATGCTCAGCATGCCTCAACTCATTAGGGAGTGGTTGTACAGGAAAATTCATCTTAAATATATTTGATAGGCTAATGGCCTCTTCTTCAGATAAGTTTCCGTGGCAAAGGCCTTCAATGTAAAGCTGTGCAAAGTACAGTCAAAAGACATGATTTAGGAACAAAGTATAGTCAGAAGACTATGATGGGTATAGATAATCTCCTGAAACAATGTTTAAAAAAAAAATCATATTCACCTGGGAACGAAGATCGGGAATAAATGCCTTCAGATCATCAAGAAACAAATTATTTAGATGACTCAGTTTCTCATCAACATCATAGAAGCGCTTGCATAAAACTTGTAATCTCAAATATGATGAATGGCTTAAAGGCTTCATGTTAGTGTTTTTTAAAGTTCTCTTCATGTCTTCATTTATAACCTGTCCAAATCGGCATTGTTCCATGAGAACAAAAGAAACAGGGAGTAAAACACAATTCCAAGGAGATGCAAAGAAACATGCTACATACCTTGAATCGATCATCAGTTGGTATAAAAGATCTGGCCACAGACAGTAGTTTAGATAAGAGAACTGGGAGCTTATCATTGAAACCATAGACCTTGAGCTCAAGCTTGTCACCAGCAAAAGAGACAGAAGTTTCTAACTTGGCAATGCTGGCCTGCAAGCATAAGCACAGGATCATACAGAATGATATCTAAAAAGTTCCAAGATATTGGTTTCTATCATTCAAACACAAAGCTGATAATGATCATCTCAAAGAAAAAAAAACCATGATGAGACAAAAAAATCTAACCACACTTGGAGCATGTTTGGATCTTAGTTACAAAACCTAGGTTTTGTGGCCAAACCTGGGTTTTGACCCAAAAATCTAAGTTTTGTCCAAGTACAAAAATTTTCAGAAAAGTTATTTTGGATACAAAACATCGGTTTGAAATCTAAGTTTTGAAAAAGCTATTTTCTTGTCAAATCACACTCTCTCCTAATAAATTTTCTCTTTCTTTCTCTTTCCTCTTTCCTACTTACTTTTTGCCTCGAACTCTGTAAAAGCCAATAACGTCCCAAACACAATCACCTTTCAAAACCTAAGTTTTACCTCGGAATCTGTAAAATCTATTCTCCAAAACCTAGGTTTTGACTCAAACTCCGTAAAAGTTATTCTCAAACGGATTTCCAAACAAACCCTTAGATGAGGGTGACTGCCAATTGCAGTCATTAGCTCTTCAGCAAGATATGAAAAAAGTACTTTAGAAAGACATGAAGAAAGAAACAAAAAATCCAACACACTGCACATCATCATTGTTGTCATTTTCAACAAAGATACACTGAATGATGATATCTATGATTAATAATGGGCAGATCAATGGTCATCCATTTTATTACCCAGCACACAGGGTTGCAGAAACAATGAAAATGGATGTTCGGATGGCACAGAAAGCTTCTAAACAGAAATCCCATAAATTGAAGCCATCAAAGTCCTATTATACTGAAAATACCAATTTGTGTCCAGACAATCTGTGATGCAACCAATGCTTTAATAAAGAAAATCTACTACAAGAAAATTAATGTTCAATTTAGAAGTACTCCAATGAGCAACAAAAGAATAAACATATGATCAGTTCGAAGGCTAACAAGATAGGTGATTAACCTGATATATAATTTCATTCAGTTCCTCTTTAAGAAGACGAATAAACAATTCAGACAATACATAACTCCTTGCATTATCATATCCACCCTTCAAGTTAATGCGAAAATATGCATTTGCTCGAGGAACTTTGAAGGTACTATCCAACTTGTGCCAGAATTTCACCAAAGGCTCATCAACTATGCATCTAGGAAAAGTTGAATTTACAAAGTCAGCATTGCACAGGTCACCAGCACGAATGGAGAAATCACTTGGAATAAATTCATTCTTTGATGGAAAATGCAATTCAGCGTCACTTTCAGGAGGATCCTTCCATAACTCCATCAAATTTTGTGCAATATCTTTCGCAGTAAAATGTGAACCAAACCAAGGTTCAATCTGGATGTCTGGAAAGAGGAACAATCGAGTGGTTTAATAATCACCAAGAAAATTCATCTTCTGAACTTATTTATGATTAACAAAATAGTTACAATTATCAATTTGTATGAGACAAATAGAAATTTTAACATGCTGCAGAAACCAATAAGGAAAGGCACCAAAAAATTGCAATTAGAATATCATTATTGGATAATTATAGTCCATAGGGATAAACACCTAGGTCTTCACGCAAAATTCAATTATATATAAAAGGAAAAACAAGAAATAGGGCCTAAGTGCAATTAGATGAGCAAAAAAATAGAATGTACCTTCTGACTTGGGGAAGGACTTTGATACAACATCTACCCTCATGTTTTCTGGGGTGAAGAAACCAAGGATATGTTTTATCAGCTGCTGATCCCAAGTTTTGTACGCATATTCACCATAAATGACATGCTCTGATGGATAGAAGTGTAAATTTTCTGCATAATATAGTAACAAGATAAGAATAACAGGAGTAATAATTACCAATCTAAATGACAAAAATAATAACAGCAAATGATGATGATGAGAAGAAAGAAGCATGGCTAGATAAAAGGACTGATCAGAACCAGCAAGCTCAGCAGCATAATCATCTTGAGGCTGCTCTTCTGCAAATCTAAATTCCATGTTTCCAATATTTTGAAGTTCCTCAAATATCCATTCTTGGGGAGGAATTTGACGCAGCAACTTAATGTATTCATAGACATAACCAATGATATCAAAAATCTGGGAGAGGAAAAAAAATAACTTTGGTAAGAATGTAATGATGAAAGCACATATTTGTCAAAACTCAAAACCATTAGCCTCCACCCCCCCCCCCCACAAAAAAAAAAAAACCCACCACCACCACAAGAGAGAGGGGAAAGAAGAAACCCCAATAATGCTTCCACCAAGCTCATATTTCTATCAATTAAATGGGAAGATTGCTGATTAACCAAATTTCTCAAAGTGAAACTGACACTGACCTTACATGATGATTAACCACATGCCAAGAATCTTTACAAACAACAACTAAATATATGTACACATTAATAATCCAAGGTCACCAATCTATTTGAAGGACTTGCACATATTACTTTAAAAAATACCTTTTCCACACCAAAGTCAGTGAGATGTATGGACATGACAAAAATGTACGTTATAGATGAGCGGTGCATTCCTTCATCCCCAACACCAGCAGACAAAGAAGTAGCCAATCCTCTGGATTTGAGAAAGGAAAGCAAGCTTCCTCGACCCTCTGAAAAATTATTTTCTTGTTAATGATAGTCATGGCAGAAAGTTCAACAGCATGTAGAAAGACACTGGCATGGTTTGACCACAGGGACTGCATTTAATAAATGGGGTTATCGTTGAATGAATAATACCGTATCTACAAGTTAAACAACTATATCAATACTACCACTAACCTAATATATTTGCGATTTCATACACAAACAGTTAGACTATGAAGCAAAATAACTGAAGAATATGAGAAGTATATCACAGAAAATAACATTTCAGACTTAATGTTTCAGATCAGGCCTTTAAGTCATGATTGAATAGTAAATATTAATAGTTAGCGAAGATATCTTTTTCGAACCAATCTCTAGGATACATAATTTAGATTCACATAGAAAATTTAGATTATCTAGTAGAAAATTCTAAGAACATATGTACGTAGAAATTATTATAAAATAAAGATCAGCTCAATATTTGCCAATACTAGAGACATTTGCTTAATAGGAAATTTATTTACTGCCTTCGAATTCCATGAGGGTGTAAATTTGCCAAAAAGATAAAATGGTAGATAGAATACCAGATATTATGGGATCATCAGTTTATTACCATATTTTTAAGAGACTAAGTCTATTTTATGTTACCACTTACGAGTAATAAAGAGATATTATTTACAAAAATCTCAGTTAGTGTTTTTATTATTAAGTAGATGTTGTTTAGAATCTAGTATATTTAAGTTAAAGTATCTTAATATATCTTGAATTCAAATATTTGAATAAAAATATTATGATTATTTTATATTAATTAGTGTAATCTCCTCTTATAAATAGGTTAGCTTTCCTAAAACTATTCATGGATAAATAATATATCAGTTTCATTCTTTGTACAGTTAGGAGATTCTCCTAAAGTATTTAGCTAATGAGGATAAGTGGAGCGAGATCCTTTCTCTCTTTTCCTTATTAAGGTTAGCTTCATTGGTTATGAGTTTAAGATCCTTGCTCATATTCAAATGGAGAATTTCTTCCATCCTTTATTAATTATGAGGTTAGATTCTGACTTTATATTTTAATAAGTACCTATCATCCCTTTCTTTCTTTCTACCAATTTAGATTCTAACAATGGTTCTCCTATCAAAAGGCATTGCATCCATCTAATTGCAACATACAAGTTTTCCCCCTTTTCTGGAACAAATACAAACAATAGAATAATCTAGATTAGCTGGACTAAAAGAATACTCTAGTATATAAGGACATGCATTAAAAACAGATAGTTGCAAATACAGACTCTTCACCTCCTACTTCTGGAATTCATGCATAATGAGGTATCTTACCATGCCCAAGGAGATGAGCTAAATAATCTTCTGGTTTCTTTAGATACTCTTGATGTAGACAAGGCAACGTCCATGACAAGTCAAGGATGTGAACATCTTTAACAGCTTCTAGCCAATATATTTTACCAGATTTCCAGACAGGACCCTCCACTTTGAATTCTGGCTTTGCTTGGTGACCTTTTTTCACAGCACCAAACAATTCCACAATCCAGCTCTCAAGCACATCCAGAGACTCTGCAGCATGTATCATATCATTATGATTAAATCACCATATAGTGGGTCCGTTTGGGAACGCGGTGGGATAAGTAACTTATTTGCAGAAAGACTTTTGGAGAAGTGAGATTGAAAATAAGTCAGATTGAAAAGGTGATTTGTGTTTGGGAAAGCGGTGGAAGAAGTAACTTATTTGCAAAAGTGAATGTGTTTGGAAACACAGTTAGATAAGTGATTTTTTAAATTAGAATTAAAAATATGAACCTTATTGAAATTGAAAATAAAAAAATGTATTAACCTTATTGAAATTAAAATTAAAAAGTAATATTTTAGGTTAGATTCACAAATTATTAAAAATTATTGAAATTAAATCAAAATCAAGGTACAGAGGGGAAAATGGAAGAAGGATGGCCCACGAAGAGATGAATCAGAGGGCAGCGAAAACAGCATCCCTCACGATAGGTCATATTCACAATTCTTCTGACACTTCTCTCACATCTCTCTTGAACAACAGCTTCGTAAAAGTAAACGTTCCACCCACATGCTGATTATGGCTCCGTTTGGCAAAGCTTCTCAGAGCCAAAAAGCACGTTCAACAGTGTTTTTCAGTAAAACGAGATAATCTCCTTCACATATTTGCCTCGACTTACGTAAAAGTACTTCTCTATCACTTTTCCAAACGAGCTCTCTAGCTTCTCTCCATAAGTTACTTATGGAGATAAGCTCCTTAATGCAGAAAGCAACGCCAAACACTGACAAAAAATGAACAGTGACACAGAAGGACTTATACAACTGTTAACTGTGCTTTTGGAGGCTCAAAATCGTTTCCAAACAGGCTCAGTAGTTTTAAGAAAAAGTAGGAACTGCAGTCTATATTCTACCTCTTGATTTTCCATATTAATAACCCCAAAGGCTCAAATTAAGAATTACGAAATAGAATTTCACCTCCACCAATAACGGCAAGCTTCATTAATCCACCATGGTAATAATCCATATATAATTTCAATATTTGTTCCCGCAAATTGATACCATTTTCCATAGCATCAACCAGACTCTTCTTATTCCCTTCATGGATACATAAAAAAATGAAAATGAAAATGTCACTTCGAATATTTACTAAAACTTATTGACCAACAAACAAAGGAATAACCTCTAAACTAACCCCAACAGAATCTGTTAAAAGCATGATCAGGTGCAGAAGTGTGGCATTGAACCTGTTGAAGTCGGCAAGCATCGCTTTGTAGAACCTGGTTGAATTCTACATGG
>JANTPZ010122629.1:0-10994 GCA_025593235.1 Vachellia pachyceras | reverse complement strand
TTGTAAATTATGCTAGAAATGCAACTTATACCGTGAATATCATGTTTATGAAATTCTAAATTGTGCATGTATGGAAATCTTTCATCAAACGGTGCACATAAATTAAAACAAAAAATTTTAAAATCCATAAAAAATATATCAAAATTCATAAAAAATTTTTGAAAGACATAAATTCTTTTCGAAATCTGTAAAATCTTTCCTCTCAATGGATTCCTAAATATACACATTGCCCTCAGCTAGCTCCAACTTTATTTTAGTTTTTTTAATTTCTTAAAAACATATTCATTTTAGTATTGCCTTTACTTTAAAAATTCCCATGCCCTCAATTCACATGCATCTTCATTTGCCATCCCAATTATATTGCCACGTGTTGACCACGCATCTAACACTATTCCTCTTTGAAAAAAAACGATTCGTTAAAGTTACTCCTAGGAATCCCACGGTTTATGTTGGAAAACATAAACGATAACGAAATAAAGAATCCCACGATTTATGCGTACATTAATTGCTTTTTATGTTCATGTGATTTGAAAGCGTCCAGAGCTTTCTATTTAAATTCAATATAAAATTGATGTCATTTTTATAAATTTTTAAATACACACACATATAAATCCTTCATGATTTTAACTAATAATAAAAATGGCTATCTCGCAAAAAAAAATGGCTAAAAACGAATTGAAGGGGGAGAAATACTGGATTTCATTGGGCTGTACTCTAATAATAATAATAATAATAATAATATATTTACAGTTTATTTCAAGGAGAAAAATGCTGTAAATATTAGTGGTGTGAACAGTGGGATTTCTCTTCTTAGAGGATTTAAAAATTTAATTTTTAATTTCTTCTGTAGCAAATTCAATCAAGAGAAAATGATCTTTATTATGTGGATCTTTAAGGGATTTTGGTATTGCTATTGATGGAGAACTTTCCTGATGGCTCGACAACGAGAACAATAATAAAAGAAATAATTATGATGTTAATAAAAACGAGAAAATGAACCAATAATAGGAAGTGTGGGTGAGAATAAAATTATGAAAAAGAAAAAAATAAATGGTGAAATGTGATGAGGAGGGACACGTGTCAGAGAGGGAGACCAAAATTGAGAAGGCGGAGGATGATGAAGGGCCACGAACAAATAAGAGCCATCAATCAGGAAGAATCGAAAAGTAACACATAAAAATATAACGGTTATTACCGTTGGCACTTGGCACATACCGGGGAATATAATTGTGGGGTCCCGCCCAAACCCTCCCTCTCAACGCACCAACCGGTTGTGTATATCAAAAAGGTGGGACCCGCGTCTACTAGTTGACATGCTAAGTGGACCCCGCTGGATTGATATGACGTACATGTGGGCTGTATCCTAGCGTGCAGTGATAAACTAGGCACACGCTTGTTCCTGTTTTGATTTTTTTAAAAAAACAAATGTGAGTAATGTTTTTAGTAGATTACGCAGTAGAAAAGTATTTTTTATATAAATCGACATAAATATATAAAGAATGTTATTTCATTTTACGGAAAATACTTTTGAATGTACGTTTAGATTCTCAATAATCGTTGCCAAGCACACCTATTATTAATTTATATTGGCGGTACGAAAGCATATTGAACCTGTTTGGGAAAGCGATGGAGAAGTGTTTTTACTAATTATGAGGTAAACATATAAAGAAGATTATATCATTTTACATAAAAATACTATTGAATGTACGTATGGAATATTTATGAGTTTTCCCAAACACCCCATTATAAGTTTCCTATAATAACTACTTATAAAATAGTTTTATTCAAATAACTAATCACGCCTTCAACATGTTTCTTTTCAACGTATTTTCAACGAGATACCTAAATTTATAATAAAATTCTTTTTATAGGAATATTTGACAACCAATTCTAGAACCTAGGTTTGGTTTCAAAACCTAGATTTTACCTCAAAACCGAGGTTTTGTCAAAGTAAAATGTTTTTCCCAAAAGCTATTTTAGTTACAAAACCTCAGTTTGAAACCTAGGTTTTCTTTTTCCTACCCACTTTTTTGCCTCGGTATCTGTAAAAGCTATTTACCAAAATCTATTTTTCAAAATCTAAGGGCTCGTTTGGCAGCCTATATTCCAAAACATAGGTTTTAAAACCTAAGTTTGAAACCTATGTTTTCTCTTTCCTACTTTTTCCTCTTTTTTCTTTCCTACTCTTTCTTTCTTTCTCTTTCTTACTTTCCTCTTTCATTTTTCCTACCCACTTTTTTACCTCGGAATCCGTAAAAGCTATAACTTCCTAAACATAAATCACTTTTTAAAACCTAGATTTTACTTCAGAATCTGTGAAATATAGGTTTCAAACTAACTTCCCAAACGAGATCTAAGTTTTACCTCAAAATGTGTAGAAACTATTTTTTACGTTACATCCAAACAAACTCTAAATCTCCGTATAAAAATTAGCCTGGAGAGAGGTTAAGAAGTGAGCTAGGCTTGCTCATCAACAGCAAGTAAGCAGGGTGCGGAGAGAAGCAGAATATCAAAAACGGTTCGAGAATTGCTTAGGAGTGGCTTCCCTCTATTTAATGGAGAGATATACGAACTGGATTGAGTTTAATAGCTTGGATTTTATATTTTCAAAAATAATGATTAATGTATATATAGTTAAAATTTGATCATTTGAGTAAGAGTGGAATTGATAAAAACTTATGACTCCTTTGGTCCGCGAAATCAAGTGGGAATGTAATATTGTGATGAACATAGGTTACATAAGTTTATTTATAAGAATGGTATTTATGATCGAATAGAAGAATCAAATAAATTTACTTATACTTTATTAAATTCACATAAAAAAGAATAAAAATTTGTCTCTACGGACAAACTGTGGTTAAGGGGCGCTCAATCGAAGATAGACCACGGAGAAGGTAATTAAGGACAGATGATTTGCATTTTCATATTTAGCAGAAACACAGTGTAGAAGTGCTTTTACGTAAGCCAAAATAAATAAGTGGAAGAGATTATCATATTTTACGTAAAAACACTGTTGATCGGGTTTTTAACTTCAAACAGAATACCAAACAAGTGATTGTATGTCCCAACAAGATAATCCCTTTGCATCTGTACGTTAAAGAGGTTCACTATTATAAAATTTAATCCCCTTTGCATTCTTTATATGAATCAGCCATAGGCAACAAGATAATCCCGGCCGTATTTGCAACCTCACTGCGAGCTAGCTACTATATGCCAATGATTCATGATAGAAAATTCAATAAGAGACTGATGAATATATTCTTGTGATGTTGCGTTTATGATGATTGTTGTTGTGGGGCGGGGGGAATTATTGAAGATGATGAGAAAGAGGGGTAAAAATGATGAAGAAAAGATGGGGGGACCCAGAAGAGGAAGAGGAAGAGGAAGACAACGAAAGCACAGAGAGATCATCAGAGGTGTTTGCGCCTTATTTCCTCCTGTCTTTCTAATATTGCCTCTCTACTCTACTCTACTCTAGCTAGATTGTTTGGTGCATCCAATTAATCATTCTTGTTCTCATACTATGACATTGTTCTCTTGGAGAGCTCGTGATGGGAATCACACAACAAAGAACAGCAAGATGTATACCAGACAACATAAATTTCAATATCATCAGTGTTAGTGGGGATTAGTCTGTCAGCTTCTCTACTGTTTCATGCACCCATGTTCTTTTAATTTAATTTCATTACATTCTCCTCCACGTTCTGGTGTTAACTTGTAAAGTTCGGTTCAAGCTTATAAATAGCATATCAAGCTGAATAATGATGGCATTGCATTTCTCGTCTTCTCATGAAATTCTCTCTAAATGCCTCTCTTTCTCCTTCAATTTCTCTCGTCTTCCCAGGTTCTCCATCAATTGAAAGAACATTGACATTTTGTTTAATTAGTTGGAAAATGTAGCTGACTGCTGCAGTCTAATCTAAAAGAGGTAGAGAAGGAAGAATGAAGGAGGGGAATTCAAGTCGAGGACCACAGAGAGAGATACATAGAAAGATACAAAGGTTGTTGGGGTTGCGTAGCATTGCGTGATTTGTCTATTTCTCTGCAAACTCTATGTCCATCTATTTACTTATGTCTCTCTTCTGATTCATCACACTCATATTAAATTATTAATCTCTCTCTCTCTCTGTGTATCTTCATGGAATTTCAAACTCTGATGGACAGCTTCCCTCTCTCATCGTTTTCTCTTCATTTTGTTCCTATCATCTCTCTCTCTCTCTCTCTCTCACTCATTTGTTCCTTTCATTTCAGAATCATTACTCTCCTTCCTTTAAGCTCACTCATGTATTGTCCACTGTCTCAGCAACCTCAACGAATGTTAATACTACATAAGTACTACATATGTTGATCCTAGTCCAAAATGATGTATCCATATTTTATGTTCAGTCTCATCATATACGTTACCAACTTTTGAACGTGTACACACACACACACACCTCGTTTCAATTTGTTCTGCATGGTTGATCTTTCCATTACTGGTTTTGTGTGTTGTGTTAGAAGGAAAAGTCCCACGTCCAAGAAATTGCTCCATTTAACATGTGGGTGTGTGCTAGTAAATTCGCTTCATTGAAATAACTTGCAAGGGACAGTGTATTCAAGACACGACTCGATCGAGCTAAGGTTATTTTGCTTTTCTCATGTGTTTTTATCTTCAATTACCACCAAGATCTGAAGATTTTATACATGTGGGTATTTGTTATATGTGCATGTATCAAGGATTTTAAGCGAATCCTGGCTCACAGTAAGTGGGCGATCATTTTGAAATTTTATTCTCTCTCTAAAAATACTTTCTTCTTTAAAATGAAGCAAACCTTCGTAAGAACTAATATGCATCATTATTTTCTCTAATCCATTCACCTGGGATGATTTGTATCATTTTTTTCTTGGAACTAATTTATCGTCCGTACATGTATTTTTCCGTTGGAGGACTAATTAGAGCACGATGATTTACTTATTAATTTAAATAATGATAGCAGGAGGGAGCCAATGAGTAAATGAGAAGATATTTTTCCTTTTTAGGGATATTGGCAATGAAGATTCCCACTTTTTATAACATTTTTGGTTTTTGAGTAAAGCTAATTTTGACACCGACACTTTACAAATAAGTTAATAATTACTATTTGTCAAACCAAGTCAGTCAATTTGGAAGGAATCCAAGAGAAGAAACTACTGCTTTCATTCAGAAATTTTTTTAAATATTTTCTAAGAACTTTAGGATAAAAAAAAGAACTTGTGGAGGGAATTTTGAATCTTGTCCTGGACAAGTTTCAAGTTCGGATAACATCAAAAGGTAGAGACAAAAAAATGTTGCTTTCTATATCTTAAGATGAACTATCTAATTAAATATAAACTGTGTTGTCCTCTTCATGTTAATGCATTGATACTTTTCCCTGTACCTGTGAATTAAGATGACCCAAAGTGGATTGAAGAGGGATCAAACAACTAGAAATTTAAGATAATTAAAATAGAAGATCGCACACAATATTTAACATACAAAAATAAGACTTTATTGTAGCTAACTCAAGTGTTGTGAGTTCAAATTCTCAATTTTGAGTGTGGCCTAATTGGGAGGTTCCTTTTAGTAAAGCTTCTCAGGAGCCCAAAAGCAAGTTTAATAATGTTTTTCCGCAAAATGAGATAATTTTCTTCACATATTTACCTCGATTTGTGTAAAAGTATTTCTCTACCGCTTTTCCAAACGAGCCCTATGAATGAGATTACTCTCCTTTGTCTGGTTGATAGAGTATAATCTTAATATTAAAATATAACAACACAATAACATCAAGCTTTATCTAACCAAATAGAATCAACTATATAAACCATATAATGTTATTGTATTTTATCAATCGCCAAATTTTTACATAAATTGTTGATTTAGAGGTCCCGCTCAATAGCTTTATTGAATATTTTCTTTAGTCTTTCATTTTCTTCAAGGGTTGCATACTGTTTGATTTACTTTTCTAAAAGGCTCATCTTTGCACGCGTCCAAATCATCCTCGACGATTTATTATCTTCTTCTCTTCAATAGAAACCACCGGTGTAAGACCCCATTGGAAGGCCTTACAAAGTGTGATGTGATTTATAAATTAAGAGGTGCTCTCTACCAATGGGATATTCTCTTGTGGTATACTCTTCATTTGACCCTGAACTCATTGTAGCTGCCATTTTAACTCATTAGGAGTCTTATATTTTCTTGTATAATTACACTTATCTTAACAGCATCATCTCAGTTACCCTTATTTTAGACTCTAGCCCTTTAAAATTCAATATTCATTATCACATACCAGTATAATAGACCTTCCCTTTTACTTTATTAAGCAATCTCGGTTACAAATATCTCTGGCACCCCTTCCTATAGCTATAGAACAAAAACACTACTATCATTATTTTCTCATATTTTCTTATACAGTCATATCGAATACAACTAATAGCCTTCTCAAGTAAGGGAGGGTGAGAAGGAATTAAGAAAGATAATTAGTACCCTTTAGAAAAAAAACATGTTATATTAACCAACTTAAAAAATATAATTAATCTGATCAAATTAAATAAATATATTCTACATGACTAGAAGAGTAGTATTATTTACGTGCATATATAAAAATCCGATCTATCAAGTAATTCTCAACGAAGATACGATTTACACGGAAATTAGGGACATTAATTATTAATGTGTATGTACAACTACAAACCAAGTATATAAATGTTTAATCATATAGAAAAAGCAAGGTTGCTTTTACACATTAATTATAAAATTACTATTATATGTTATGTATATTGACTTCAAGTTCCTATTACTTTCCTTCTTGTTTCCCTCCTACCCTTCAATTAGGTTCCCATAATCAAAATGATTATGAAATAATCAACTTTTTTGGTAAGCAAATCAGCCCATAATCTAGAGCCTAAACTTTCGGTTTTGTGTTCTCTGAATCTATTCCTTATTTGATACGCATAGGATATTGATGAATAAATAAAATAGGGAAAAAACCTCACAGATCACAACGATACTCCAGCACACACATAAAAATTATTAAAATAAGTGTGTATATATAACTGTTTGATTAAAAATACAAAAATATGTCTCCAATAATATTTCATAGGGTGCCTGCTTCGATGAAGTTTCAGAGATTTCAGATATAACACATTTTGGAGCTTTCTGGGATATGTGTGCCATTGGCCAATAAGAGCTTTTGTCGCCACATGCGTTGACCAAGATCAACTGAGTAAACTTTATTTACCCAACTTTCATTAGGTGTGTGTGGAAGAGAAAACAATTCCGTGGAAGAAATACGAATACGAATTTTTAGATGGTTTTACGGTTTTTAAGATGATTTTTATATAGATTTTAAGATGGTTTTACAGATTTTGAGATGGGTTTATCTTGATTTGCGTATACCGTTTTGGAAACAGAATTTCTAAACAAGCCCATTTTCTTTACCTTTTACAAATAAAGTGATTTTTGATAGGAGACAAACAAGTTAAAATTATTGAATTTGCTTAAAGTTAAGAGTTACAGTTTAAAAAATGTAAATTTTACGTATAAAATAGGATATAAACTTTATAATGGAAAAATTAAATACAGTTTTATATATTACAGTTATTTAAAAAATATTAATTATAAAAAACGCATTCAGATTTTATCCATTTGAAATACTATGTATTTTATTATCAATTTGAATATTATAAATTGTTCTTATAATCGTGAAATCATTTTTGTTACCATTAAATAAGAAATCACAAATAATCATGGGGAAAGAAAATAAGTAATACAATAGATTAGACGTAGACGTTGATTCTAATAAAAGGAGTCTTGGTTTCTTTAACATGAAATCTTATATTTGAGTTCATCTGAATCTATAAAAAGGCTTTTAAGAAAGCTATTTCCATTTGAACATACTGATGAAATCTAACTCATTCGGGCACTATTTGTATCATCGTTTCAAAGCATGTTCAAGCAGATCAAAATAAAATTCGTTTCTGATGTAGTAAATTGTAAATTATGTTAAAAAGGTAATTCATACCACTTATTAAACGGACGCTCAAATGATTATATAAAATGAAAGAAAGCAGTAATAAGATATCAGATGATTTTAGATTAATCACAATAAACAATGATTATCATATGCTTTTTTAATATACATACATATATATATATATATATAAACAGCTCATGGTTGAATGTCAATTGAGCTTGAAAAAGTTAATGAGCACCACAGCAAATAAACAATCCGATGGGTCCAAATAAAATAATTATAAAGGAAGTTTGCTGGTTTGGACAATAGCTCACATACCTCAAAGTTTTAAAAACGTTGTCATATAAGTAACACAAAATTCATTTAACATATTTAGCTCTGATTGTATAAAATCTTTTATAAAAAGTTAATTCAAAATTATTATGAAAACAAGATGTCACTAACAATTTTATTTTTTCCAAGATGGGAACAATGGTTAAATCTCAAATATCAATCTAATAATAATTAAACAATTTATTAAAAGATGTGTTATAAATATCAACTTTTTAATACCACGTCTAACTAAGTTTCAAGTATTGGTGGGATCAATTAGAATATCTTATGGACTAGTAGAAGGAATTCAAACAACTACTTCAAATACATTATTAGAAAGTATCGGCTGTGAGATCTTGATATCCACGGGTTTATTAGCTAAATGGCTGTTGGTACATACATTATGGCCAGTTGCTTCTCACGGATTTTCACAACCCTAATGTGTTGGCATGGTGAAGTTTTAATCTTTTCCTAGTTTATAAAAGCATCAAAATTTCAAGATTTTAGAGTAATGTTTTTGAAAGATTGTAAGAAAAAACAAAATTGCACCAATTTTTGCTGAAAAGATATTAAAATGTCGTTTATTTTATGCAAAATCTAATGATTATAAGAGAAAAAGGGAAAGCATTTGGAAGGTTGATGCATATGGTTAAGAAGGACATTAGAGAGCCTATTAGAAATCCCATACCCATGCTTAAGTAGCCGAAATCTCTTCTAGAAACGCCATTGATTTATGAATATCAATTTGAACAGCCATACATGTAAATATAAGAGTCTTGAGATTATTTACCTATAGTTTACAAGGTGCCTTTTGGCAAAAGTTTTTGGGATTTGACTGCTATTAAATTAATTTTTAGGATTGAATTGTCATAATCCTCGTTAAAAATGGTGAAATATCTGTTTGGCTTTCGATGGGTAAAATAACATTATGAACTATAAGATGAAGAGCTAGGGAAGAGAATATATCACATGACAAAAATGAAATGAAATAGACAAGCTTGGAAGAAATCAATACATATAATGTTGTGTATCATTGATTCTTGAAAGAAATGTTGCGTAAATCATTATAAAAGAAACTATCCACAGGGAAGAATCGAAAGGGGATTAAGGGCAAAAGCAAAAAGATAACATTCCCTTTTGGGATTTTACCATTTGGTTGGTAGTGGAAAACATATAATACTCAAAGCCCTTTCACTTTCACAAACTGATGCGACATTGATTTGCTACATTCATCCACTCAATCATAAGCTATACCCACTTTTGTTTCTTACTCCAACCTAATCCTATGCTCTTTACATATGATTCTATCATTTCTTTTTTTTTTTTGAAAAATAGGCTTTTTTATTTTTTTAAAAGGAGCTTAATTAATTGTAGATGTTGATGGCTTGGTGATCACATGCTTTGTTTCATAGCGTGGGCAAGAGCAGTTGAAAAGGGGAAAATGCAAGAAGTAGTTGAGATGTAATGAAGAAGCAAGTTTTTTTTTTCATGCAAAAGCAAAAAAGCTTCTTTCTTTTCCTCAATCTTTAGCCAAAAAGAAAGGAATCCCATGTCTTCAACACTAAAGTGGATCCCCTTTTTGGTTTTGAATCAAATCACAATCTTAGATATTTTGGATAATTAGTAGTTTTTAATATAATGGTGAAGGTTCTCATAATATTTGACATTATATGTAATAAGTACTTTATGACAAATAGTCCCTCGGATAAGATCTTGTTTGTATTGCAAAACAAAATCTTGTATTTAGTAAAAGAGGGTTTTTTTTAAATGAAAAGGGATTGTATTACTAATCAAAGCTTTACAAAAAAAAAAGGCTTTAAAAAGAGACATTAGATTATAACAGTAAAAGCCAGTGTCTTCCAATTGAAAGGAAATGTGTTCGATCCCGTCGTTAAAATCTCGACTTAGCCCTTTGAATAAAAAAAGTAGAAGCCAGTGTCATTTATTTCAAAAAAAAAAAACCTGCAATGTTCCTAGCCTAAGTGTATGCTCAGTGAGTGAGATAGCCCTTGGTGCGAGGGACAAATCCTGAAAATCGTTCGTGCGATAGTCCTATAGCTTCTTATTGGTCACTAGGTTGAGGTTGTTCGACATCCAATCAACAACAGAAGAAGTATGAAGTATGAAGTATGAAGTATGAAGTATGAAGTATGAAGTATGAATGCGGTTGTTGTTTGGTTAACGTGGAATGCCATCTCATTGGGCATGTTTAGCGGGGTGATTGCAAAATCCAAACGCAGTGTTTTTCTGTAAAACAAAATAATTATCTTCATATATATATTTACCTCAACTTACGAAAAAGTACTTCTCTACCGCGTTTCTAAATTGATGTATTGTTTGTTTTAACTAAAACAATCCTAACAAATTCCAACAAGCTGAAACATTTTCCTTAAGCAGCTACTCATCAACCGCCAACTCGTTGAAATGACACGATAGGATGCTTATTTGGAGAATCTCTCGTAAGCAAGTTATGTGCATGAAATGCTATTTTCAGTGTATTATCGATTATCGAACTGATTGTGACACTGATTCTAAGTTTAGTACCACACTGTTTAGCCATGCACCAAATATTTCAAAAAACCTCCCTCAAATATTAATCTCTAAGACCTGGATATTGAATCTAACAGAAGATACTCATCCCCTGAATTAAAGTTTAAATTTTTACTGAAAAATATAATAGTTATTATTCAAAAACATTTCAAATAGAATTGC
>JANTPZ010122628.1:0-23846 GCA_025593235.1 Vachellia pachyceras | reverse complement strand
CACTCATTCTTTCTCCCACTTAACCTCTCCATAAATAATGGTATTTTTAAGAAAATAAGTTACATTTTTTCACATACTTATCTTTAACAAATTTTAACAACATTTTGAATCGTACAATTTAATTACTTGAAACTTACATTTTGAACGAAAGGGAGTAACAAGTAATTTCATTTAGAGTAATTACATAATTTTATATAAAAATTAATTTTGAAATAGTCTCCAAGGACTTGTAGGAATTACTTTTTTTAAAAAAAATTCATATTCTGATAATCTCATAATCCTTATATATCTTTCTCCATGTAAAAGTCAAAAATTGTGGGTAGAAGACAAGAAGACGTTGGGACAATGGAGTATGGAGCATGGGCATGTAAAAGTAAAATAAGGACAGAGAGAGAGATTCCCAAATTTCCTGAATGGTGTTAAGGAAAAAGGAGACAGAGGCTCTGGCAACATTTTTCAGAAGTATAAAAGTACGTTTAATAGTATTTTTTTGTAAAATAAAATAATTTTTTTCACATATTTACCTTGATTTACGTAAAAGCATTTCTCCATCGTTTTTTAAATGAGCCTAGAAAGAGAAAGAGAGATTTTGAAAACTCAGCTAACTCATAACTGAGAAACTGTGAATGCGTTAAAAAAACTGTTGTAAAATAAAGGCAATGTGTAACTCTGAGATCATGAAAGAAACAGAGAGTAGGGAAAGAGAGCAAAACCCTACATCTGCCAAACAACATTGTGCCTGTTTAGGAAGCCATGTTCCCAAACGGTGCACGTAAGTCGAGATAAAATATCTCAAAATCTGTAAAAACCATCTCGAAATCCATAAAAACCATCTTGAAATCTGTAAAACCATCTCAAAATCCACAAAATACCTCGGAATCTGTAAACTCCGTTCTCCCAACGGAGTTCCCAAACACACAGATTATTATAATGGATGGAATATATTGCCCCACTTGTTCCCTTCCCCTGTTTTAGCCTATTCCCTCTTTGTCCAAACATTCCCTTCACATCTTCAATCAATATCACTACCATTATATTATTAGCATAAAATTAAATAAAAGAAATCTATATATGCACTTGCATTATTCACAACCCTATCATTACAACATTAAAGGCTAGTTTGGAATCCATATTCAAAACTTAGATTTTATGGTAAAACTTAAAATCTAGGTTTTGTTTAAGTATTCATATTTTTTTTCAAAATTTAAGTTTTGTTACAGAACTTATGTTTAAAATTTAGATTTTGAAAAAACTATTTTCACATGGACTTCCGAACGAGCTCTGAACTTGGTAAATAAAAGGTAAAATCATTCCAACAAATGAATAAGAATTTGATTTATAATTCGTAAGGTTGTGAGTTTAAACGATAATGTAACAGCTTTGCAGATCAACAATTTTTATGTACATCTGTAAGCGTTTTTTTAATTTCGAAGGCATATTTTAGCTCTAATAAACTTTAAAACTTAATTTATCTAAACTTTATTGTACTTTATTCATGAAAAAGAAAGGGTAAAATGAACATTCAACCACTAGGAAAGATAAGAGCACTTGCAAATTTCCTAACTTGAATTGGTTATTGTACTAAATTTCATTGAGATGACATGAATTTGCTCAAAAATGGAAGTTTTGTCAGAAAAGAAAAGGGGCAGGATTATGATGAGGTGAAACAAGATTACAAGAATCACATGGGGCAGATAGATACAAGGGTTATTTGAGGCCAAGGCAAACAAAGATGTACTTTGTATCATGGAACTTTAATCAAAGCCAGAAGTTACTTGAAATTTCTTCTTAACTATGAAGTATATGTATCATGCTTATAGTCAAATTTACTTCCTCTTTACATGTTTATCTATATGCATGTGATAAGTAACTCGTGAATACGCAAGACTTAATCAAATTTCCTCTTAACCATGATGTGTTCATCGCCTACATCTAATCAAAGTCTAAAAATAAGCAACACTGAAATACTCTGTTCAGTGTTCGTTGAAGCAAATTGTAACCCTTTCCCCTGTTCCTCTACAGGTTTACGTTGCTTTTGTAACACACAGTGATGAGAGGTAATCTATTTTAGAGCAAGATAAGTTTTCAGGGGCAAGTGTGTCTTCTGCTTCTTCTCACATGCGATTACAATCTGGTTTCCACCATTTTTGTGAGAAGAGAGGTTTAGACATTGAAATGAAAATACCCATGCGAAGTTATAATATAGCCACTGCTAGTGGAAAATTGGTGATATGGGAATTATTAGATGACCCCAATAAATTAAGCATTTTGATACATTGAAAATCTAGTAGAAAAATATGTCGCTAAATCCTTAACTATAAAATATTTCATAAAAGTTAATCAAACTTTTACAACCTAATCGATTAGCTAAAACCTTGAAGGAACTCATCTCCAGATTTTTTAGTTATAAAAGACTCCACAATAATTGATTAAACTTTTTCAATATAACCGGCCAGTTAAAATCCTAAAGGAATTTGATCTTCAGCTATAAAAAGGTTTAACAAGAGTCTATTGTAACAACTTAGCGGCCCTCCCTCACATATATTATTTCTGTTTGCAGTCGTAGTTAAAAGTAGGGTTTTGTTTCCCTGGGTGCAACCCTAACCACCCAGAAAATGCGTTCACGAAGGGAAGGTATATGTACCCTTATAAGGTGTGTTTCGTTTCCCTATCCAACCGATGTTGAACTTTGCTCTTTAACTAAAGAATCGTACTAACTCTAATATGACTCAAAATATTAAGAAAATAATATCCTAAATCTTCTAA
This sequence comes from Vachellia pachyceras, assembly GCA_025593235.1. NCBI lineage: Eukaryota > Viridiplantae > Streptophyta > Magnoliopsida > Fabales > Fabaceae > Vachellia > Vachellia pachyceras. The sequence goes on along the minus strand of JANTPZ010122628.1, from coordinate 21,080 downwards.
AAATATTATACCCAACAGATTTTACAAGATTATAATATTAATAAATATCCAAATGATTTATTCATGAAAGTATATTAAATCTAAAAAACTAAATTAATACATAAAACATAAAAATTTCTTAAAAAATAATTAATCTTTACATTTAACCTTTATTCATCTCAATTATTGATGAACCCTTTTTAAGCCTTTAATTTGGAGCCCATCAATTGAGAATTTCCACTTTCATTCATCCATTTTTTCTTTAAAATTCATACGGACCATAAAGAATCATATAATTTTCAAGGTGACACAAGAATATGGCCCAACAATGAGGTCAGCCAAACAGCAACCTACCATTGCATCAAATCAAACAGAGAAAAAGCCATTAACTAAGTCAGTGCAATGAATATATTCTGCATCTGCGGTTTAAGATTCAGCGAGGGCCCACACCAGAACTGAAATGACTCCATTAATCTTAACCCCACAATTGGACGACAAGCTGTAACTTATGAGGCAATGTAAAAGGAAGGATGGAAGGACGAGAGAGAGAGAGAGAGAGAGAGAGAGAGGAGAGGAGATTCGCATATTTGCTGCATAATGTTACGGTGGAAGAAGACAGAAAGGAAAAGGGAAAGCAGAGGCGAAGTGAAGAAAAGTGAGATGACCGTGACTTAATCAGAGATAAAACTCTAACAAAAAATCGTGTTGTAAAAAATAATTAATTCAAACTGCTGATAGAGTCTGTTGGAAGCAGGCAAGAGCAGGAAAACATGATATGATATGATAATAGTTCTGTTTGGTAAAGTGGTGGAGAAGTACTTTTACCATTTACGAGGTAAATGTGTGAATGAGATTATCTCGTTTTACGAAAAAACACTGTTGAACGTGTTTTTGGGGTTTTGAGAAGCTTTCCCAAACACCCACAATGTCATAAAAGAAATAGTGCATTCCCTATCACCATTCCAATTGATGGTTCGTTCTCTTGATAAAAGTTTGACAGACCTGCCTTTTACTGTTACTGTCTAATATAAATACTGGTTCGTTCTCTTGATAAAAGTTTGACAAAGCAGGGAAAATTACTGAGCCCCAGAGATAGATCATAGATGTAATTGCTTAAAAATTGAAAATTGGAGTTAATATTGTTGGAATAATTTAACAATGACTCACATATTACACTTATATGTGGTGTCGTTATTTTTTATCCTGGCTCAAATATAAAACGATTTACTAAGGTTTAAGGAATTAAGTGAACTCAATTAGGTGTCATTGACTAATTTGCTGGTATGTATTCATTGATGGGCTGAATACTGGGTCCCCCTACAAATATAGGGCTATGATCCTTGGGTTAACTAGGGTTAACAGCTGCCTTACTTTCCCATCTGCAGATGGTTTCTCTCTTCCCTAATGATAACCTGATTGATCTACCCCTTCCATTATACGCATCCATAAAATCAGGTATGCTTCCCCAATACCTTAGATTATTCATTGAACTTGTATGACTTTTAAATCCCATCAAATATAATCTTCCTCCTTTTAAGTTTGACTTTAACAATGATACCAGAAATATGCAATATAATTACCCTTATTATATGTCATTGATAAGAATAATGAAGGAATATAATGTGCCTGTTTGGGAAGCCATTTTCCCAAACGGTGCACGTAAATCGAGATAAAACCATCTCGAAATCTGTAAAAACCATCTCGAAATTCATAAAAACCATCTTGAAATCCGTAAAACCATCTCGAAATTCCCAAAATGCCTCAAAATCTGCAAAATCCATTTTCTCAACGGAGTTCCCAAATAAGCACAATGTCTAGATGTAATCTTGCTATCGGTGTGCACTGTTAATTTTTTCTACAACACTTTTTTTTATTTAAATATACACTCAAAGTCGACAATTTCTTTTTAAAAACTATTCTCTCCGATTTTTTTATAACCATTTATTAATTATTTTATATAGATAAAGGAATTTCACTAATGTAACTTTATTCTTATAAAATTTCAATACCGCTTTTGTAAAGTAATAACAAAGGAGGAAATAATTTGAAATCCTTGCAAAGCAATATCAGAGAGGAAGGAAATAATCTAAACTCCTTTTAAAGTAATACCAAAAAATGAGGAAGTAATATGAACACTTTAAATTGATACGTACATAAAGAGGGTCTATATATACAGGATTGAGGAGGTTACACATTTATGTCTATTTAATAATATTAATTAACCAATCACTGGTTAATTACCTCATATTGATCAATCCTTGGTTGATTGCCTAATTATATACAAAATCGCTAAGCATATTTTCTATGGTTCTAATTTAATGTAACCATGTGTGTGGTTGACCTATAACCATGAGCGTATTCTCCCCATTAATAATTATCATTCTTTAGAAATTGGGAACATTGATTCATGATCTAATACATTCTAGAGTTTATTTGAAAGTCTGTTTGAGAATAGATTTTACGAAATTCAAAGTAAAATTTGAGTTTTTGAGAATATTTAGAGCTTGTTTGGATTTTTGGTTGAAAGTAGCTTTTACAGATTCCGAGGCAAAACCTAGGTTTTGGAGAATAGATTTTGGAAAATAGCTTTTACAGATTCCGAGGCAAAACCTAGGTTTTGAAAAGTGATTTATGTTTGGGAAGTTATTAGCTTTTACGGATTCCGAGGCAAAAAAGTGGGTAGGAAAGAGGAAAGTAAGAAAGAGAGAAAAACTAGGAATGAGGAAAACGTAGGAAAGAGAAAACCTAGGTTTCAAACTGAGGTTTTGTAACCAAAATAGCTTTTGAGAAAAAAATTTCGTTTGGACAAAACCTCAGTTTTGAGGTAAAACCTAGGTTTTGAAACCAAACCTAGGTTCTAAAAGCTGTTCCCAAACAAGCTCTTAATGAATCTTGAGGAAAAACTTAGGTTATAAAAGGTAATTATGATTGAAGGAGTGCTTTTACAGTTTACAAATTAAATATATGAATGAGATTATCTCAATTTCTAAAAAAAATACAGTTAAACATACGTGTGGAGAGTTCAAGCGCTCCCAAACATGCACTATCTTGTAATCTGAGTTTACGCCTCAATCACGAATTCACCTAAATTGTCTGTGTTTGACTTTTGAGTACAATTGTGGAAAAATTACTCAGAGGTTTCAAGTAAGGGAATGCGTTATAAAATGTCTCAAGAGATTGTTAATGACAAATTGGGAAGCATAGTTTATAAGCAGCTACTTTTAACAATCTCTTAAAATCATTTTGTAACATATTGATTTATTTGGGATATGTGAGTAATTGTCTCACAATTTTTGAAGGACGGCGGACAGCATTCGTAGGGTTAAGCAAGTGGGAGCTAGTAGGGGGCACGTGTTGCATGTGACTTAAGCACATGGCCCCGAAAACTAGAGCTAGCACATGCATGGCATGTGCATCTTCATTCGCACCCCACCGCCTGACGCTCCGAGCAACGAGCCAATCACTTTAATTATTAACTTCTCTCGTACGATAATTCCTACGTTGCAGTTTATGAATGTGTATGGAAAAACGGTTCATAAGCGTTTTCTAGACTTACAACTTCAATATGCGAAAAAAATTATATTAATTTACATAAAAATACTGTATGTTTGAGGGGTTTAAATGCTCTTCAAATATGCCCTATACAGCTTAAATTATTAATTTAATTTTTTTAGAAAGATAACATAACAATAAAATCAACAAGGAATTTAACTTTGTGCCTGTTGGAAACACAGTTTTTCAACGGTACACGCAAGTCAAGATAAAATCATCTCGAAATTTATTAAAATTATTTTGAAATCTGTAAATTCTTCTTAGATTCCGTAAATTATTTTCTGTGAACTCCTTTTTCTCAAGGATTCCCAAACACACATATTTTTTTATTGGTTGGACTGTTGGAGTAGCAAAATTAACATATAAATATGGTTTAAGTGAAAGTAAAAAAAACAAAAAAGAAAAATAGAATGCGCATGCTGCTGCGCTAGCTTGGTGGTAAGCAACTTGGTCATGGCTCTGAATTCGGGGGTGGTCCAAGGCCACGCGAGTTCGAGTCCGGGGGAAGTCCCGTCTCCGGGGCGACTTCGGATTAGTCTGCACTCGAAAGGGTGTAGGATACCGGGGTGAAATCCCATAATTTTCCACTAAAAAAAAAGGTGAAAGCTCACTGCTCCCTGAGCCGAAGGTATCGTGATTTGAACCGGCCATGCCAAAGTTGCCTCAATATTTAATTGTTTTTGCACTATCACTCTTTGTTAAATAATCGCTTTCTCACTGATAAAAGTTGACCCAGTTGTTACGAATTGATTTATAGTTATAGACTCAGTGAATTTAAATTCAACTGTTAATGGAAGGATTTTATTAGTATAGAATCTATAAGTATGTTTGTAAGTGTTCTTAAATACAATGACGTGCCCTAATCTCAGTAAATTAAAAAATTCAACTCATTTAAACCTTTTAATAAAAAAAATTAAAGCCTTGTCTTCATCTTTGTGAACTCAGACTTGCAATTAACCTATGAGGTTTGAGTCGAACTAAAATGTTTAAATCAGTAGGTTCAACTCAGACTTGCAACTCATTTGAGTGGGTTCAAATCTTAAATAGCAGTAGGCGTATAATAAAAATCTAATAGTTATTTACATACAATAAAATTTTTTTAGTGGGGGCATTTGCCCACCCTGGCTAATATATGACTCTGCCATTGATTAGCTCCTCACAATATGTTTAACTAATATTCAAAGTCTAGTTACAAGGTGTATCCACATTTAGTATTTGACGGTACCTTAAATATTGAATAGTATTGTTTTCCATTAGATTTGGACCGTCCACATCTGATTTCGATGGTTCAGATCTAGTTTTTTATTTTGATGAAAGAACATATTTTAATATGTATAAAATCTAAAATAAAATTAATCTCTTAACTACTATATTTTTAAATTATTATTTTTATAAAAATATTTTAATTTTTAAAGAGTCAGATTAAAACTGATGGTTTAGATCTAATGAATTGGGAGGTTCATCAATAAGTATCTACATCCTTATTCTATCATCTAATGATTCCGTTTGTCAAAGCTTTTCAGGAGCCCAAAAACATGTTTAACAGTATTTTTTTGTAAAATGAGATAAACTCCTTCATATATTTACCTCGGCTTACGTAAAAGTACTTCTTCACCGTTTTTTTAAAATAGCCTAATAAATATTTTATAATAAAATACACTATAGAATCCAAAAGTGTTGATTTATGTCAGAAAGATTGAACATGGGACCCATCGTTGGTGCATTGGAATTCGGTTCTTTGAATATTGGGGTGCCGAAACCCCAGCCCCAACCACTAGCACTCCGCCCCATCATTTGGTGGTCTGCCCTTTTTATGTATTTTAGTACACATCACTCTATTTCTTTTACTGTATATTTATAAATTACTTCCACCTTATTTTATATTCACACGTTAAATTTCATTAATTGTATTTTAAATTTCACACCTTATTTATAAATTACTTCCACCTTATTTTATGTTCTCTTGTCTGAACATTTTTTTCAAGATGGTTTTCCCATTAAATGCTGTTAATAATACAGATATAGTGCTCATACCAAAAATTGAGTGCCCAGTATCGGTTAATGATTATAGGCGAATTAGCTTATGCAACTTTGCATATAGAATCTTTTCCAAAGTTATTGCAAATAGATTGAAACCTGTTTTGGACAAGATAATCTCTTAAAACCAGCAAGCTTTCATTCCCAGTAGGCTCCTCCAAGATAACATTTCATTGTGCATGACGCTTTCCATCATATGAAATTGAGAAGGAAAGGCCCGTGTGAAATGGTTTTTAAGATGGATATGAACAAGGTATATGATAGAGTTGAATGTGATCTTCTGTGTGCTGTGAGATGTTGAAACTACAAAATTTTATTAAGGGAATCAAACTAGCCCAAAGCTGCCCCCTATAACTTACAGTTTACTTATAGATGATTCAGTTCTTTTCCTTCAAGCTGACATTAATGTATGTAGACATTTGAGCAGGATATTAGATATTTATTGTGAAGCTTCTTGACAAAAATAAACATAAACAAATCATGTTTGTTCTTCTCAAGGGACACTCCTGATTTAACAAGAGAAGGCATTGGGCATATTTTCCAGGTGCCAACTGCTGACATCCCAGGCAACTACCTAAGCCTACCAATCACATGGGGAAGGTCTAAGTCTCAGGTACTGAATTTCGTAGTGGATAGGCTCAAGAGGAGAACTCAAGGATGGCAACATAAGCTTCTCTCAGAGGTGGGTCGTGAGGTACTGATCAAATCTATGGCCAATTCAATTCCAATTTATACAATGTCATGCTTACTTTTTCCAAAAACTGTTCTTAAAGACTTTGGATAGGATAGTAACTGATTTCTAGTGGAAACATACTGCTGACAATAGAATGATCCACTGGATTGCTAAAGATGAATTGAGAAAGAAAAAACAAAATGGAGGGAGGAATGAGGTTTAAAGATTTTGACGCCTGTAATCTCTCTCTCTGTTAGCAAAATTAGGATGGAGAATCCTAAAGGAACCTTATCAGATGTGGGTTAAAATTTTGAAGGCTAGATATTTTGCAAGGAGTGGTTTTCTTGAGGCTATAGTAGAGAAGATAAATGGATATGGACTTGAGGGGGTAACGGGGGATATACAATCAAGGAGGGATACAAAATTGCAAAGCATTTAAATGCAGGTGACTCCCTAATTAATTCAGGAACAACCTCAGACGGCTCCCATAAGTTCTGGAGAGAAATCTTGAACTTAAAAAATTCCTAATAAAGTCAAGATGTTTGTGTGGAAAGTAGTATCAAATGCTCTCCCAACCTTTGCTAATTTACATCACAGAAAAGTGTGTGGCTGATGTTTGCCTTGCAAAGAAAAACCAGAATCTATGAAACATCTGCTATGTTTCTGTCCTTGGGCTAGGATAATCGGGTTTGGTAGTATATTTTCTTTTACTTTTGATGATGAGTCTGAGTTTAATTGAGGATAATTACATTCAAGTTCCAAATAGGAGAATTGATGAACAAAAGGTCTTGTTAATGTACCAGCCTTCATTAACCTCAGCAGCTACTCTTGGGACCTTACGGTAATTTTGTGAATTTTTAAGATTTTTTGTTCATTAATTCTCTTATTTGGGACCTGATTACAAATTTCCATGCAAAAACTTAATTTCAAAATAGTCCATGAATGTCATTCTCCCTTTTAAAATTGTGGTGAAAAGGTCTTGTTAATTAGATTTCACGCGTTTACTAGTCTTTTTTTTCCCTTTTTAAATAATTATTTTGAACGCTTCCAAATGTTTACTATTATTTTCTTCAGTCCAAGAGGTTTTTTTTAATTAATATGACTTCAACGTATATAACGACAGCCATGATTAGAGCTTTTGTTCAGGAAATGATAGTTAGTTTATGGGTTGCCCAGTGCTTATAACATGCGTGAATAAAAGTTATAAATAATAATAATAATAATTAGGACTAATTCTGGGCTCAAGATCGATGACTATGCCGTTTGACCTTTGAAGTTCGAACTTAAAAAAAAAATAAACGAGTAATTTATTTAAATAATACAGTCGACTATATGTTGGAAAAATAAAATATATATATATATATATATATAATAGCAGAGGGGAGCTAGGACTATTAATACTTCCAATATTCTTCATGTGAATTTATTAATAATACATATTGCGTGGTTCAGACAATGATTCATGTCATTTCTTTTTTTAAAAAAAAACAATTAATAACTCGTAAGTCGTCAGACCAAAAAAATTAGCCTAAAACTCATGCATCAAATATTTAAAAAAAAATTAATTGGAGAATGATAGAAAAAACTATTAAAATGTTGAAATGATAAATTAGAGTGTTCAATTTACTTAATTTCATATCATATTCGAGGGATCAAATAGAGATATTGAAATTTAATGAAAATACAATGAATGTCAATTGGAAAAAGGACCTACTTGAAATAAACCTCTTACAGTACAATAATTCCCCATTTAAAAAATAATTATTTAGTAAACCTCTTACCGATAAATACAGATTTTTAAAATTGGTGAAAAAAATTTCCCCGTTGAAAAAAGGACCTACTCAAAATATAAGTAATTCATGCATATAATATTTGATTTTTAAAGTTTTAAAATTTGCGAATTTAAAAAATATGGCAAAAGTGGGTAGGAATAGATATTTATTATAATTTGAGAAATTTAAAATTAAATCCCAAATAGGAGAATTAATGAATGAAAGGTCCCAAAGATTCAAAAAAAATATCATAAGGTCCCAGAAGTAGCTGCTGAGGTTGTCATTGACAACCTCAGCAGCTTTCATTAACAACCTCAACAGTTCCTCCTGGAACCTCATGATAATTTTTTGAATATTTAGAACCATTTTATGATTAATTCCCTTACTTGGGACATGTATATCATTTTTTCTTAAAATTTTGAACCCTTCTAATGTAATCTACGTACAACAATTGACCTCTTTGGTCCGTCTAAATTTTGATTTTATTTTTTTAAAATTTCAGGTGTGTTGAATTTGGAATATTCATTGATGATAAATCATGCCTCCAAATTTAGAATATTTAAAAATATATTTATAAATGGTCAACCAATAAAATTTTTATATAAGATCTCAACCTCATGATTAGTATTACTTCTATGCAACCTTACAGAATTAAAAAATAAATTCCAGGAAAGCCGAAAATTGTTACCGTTTGTGATTATTATTAACGGTAAATCCAAAATATTTGATAAATTTATTAAATTACAGGTGGCAACGTGCTTTTGTTTTTTTAAAATTTAATACTACTTTTCTTTGAAAAACGGAAAATGAAAAAAAAATAAAATACAGAGACCAAATAAACCAACTTGTAGCAGAGGAGGAAGACAGAAGCAAAGGAAGAGAAAACGAGAAAGCAAGAGGTGGGAGGAGAAATGCAGAGCTTTCAAACCTTTTGAAAAATCTCTGAGACTGCTTTGATCCTTCAACAAAGTCTTTCTGTAACCCTAGTTCACTTCAATTCATTTTCTGCAACATTCTTCGCTTCTTCACACGCATATCATTACTCCAACGTTCAACTTCCTATTCTTCTGCTCGCCGGAAATGTCAGGTTGAGCCTCTGACGGAGTCTCCGTCGTTGTCACTAGTTAGGGTCTTAGTTGCCTATCGAGGCCTCACCATTTTAGATCTCTGTCTGATTGTCCAATTGGAAAAAAACGATCATAACCGCCAAGTCTGCGCTGGTTGCAATTGCTGGAATTTTGTTTCGGTGCTTTCTTAATTATGGCGAAGGGAGGGCAATGCTTCGAGAAGGTTCGGAGGGGCATTTGGACGGTGTTCTTCATGGTGGCAATGTTGGCGTCTTTGCTGGTTACATCCTTGCCGGTGCTCGTGGCGGTGGTTGATGTGTTGGTACCTTGTGTTTTAATCTCCAGCTTTACGTGCGTGAGATGTTACGGTTTTAAAGAACTTTTGCGTCGATACACATTCAAGAGTTCCTTGACAGACATTCCTCTCGTTTCTATCATAAGATCTCTCATCATTATATGTATGATTGTCTTCTGTATTTTTTTCTTTCCTTTTATGGTACTTTGTTAACCTTTTCCGGGCTGGGATTTGCAGGGATGTTAAAGCTGTGCTACACTTCTAAATTAGATGAATCGATTTCCTTTTTATTTTGTCGTGGGGAATACGTTGCTTAATCTCTTTACCAAGCCATTCGTTCCTTAGATGGTTAAGTTGTGGAAACAAGGGGATAAGTTTTGAAATCATTTCTCATATGCCGTTAACATGTTGAAAGAAACTTAAAGTATCTCTATATTTCTTTTCCAGATAAGCATCTTCAAGTTAATAATAAATCTCCAGCTCACGTGCTACTCCTCCTCCTTTTTGTTAATAGCTATATGATAGAGTATAACATTTTCATTCTTTCATATTTGCAGGTGTGTATAGCATTTGCGATGGCCCTGCTTTATCACATGGTCCTTACCTTGGAACTGTGTCTCTGTGCTCCTTTCTCTCAGTTGTTCTTCTTTCAGTGAAAGCTTGTGTTTTCACTTTGAACTCTCACATTCAAGCTGAAGCTGCAGCATCTATCTCAAAGCAGAGACTCCATCTGAAGAAGTCATGGGGAATGCCTGTGCTCTTTCTTTCATCAGTTGTTTTTGCCCTTGGCCACACTGTGGTAGCTTATAGAACCAGCTGCAGGGCACGGAGAAAGCTATTGTTTCACCGTATTGATGCAGAAGCTGTGAGTTTGTGATAACTATTTTTCTCCCTTTTAATTTGAAGTCTATGGGAGGTTAAAAAAACTGGTCATTGGACTGTTGAGATGGGTCAAATCGGATCAAATTAAAGTCCCACTGATTATATTAAAATAATATAGTTTAATATATTATATTTTATTTTAAAAGATTAATAGATAAAATCTAGAATATTATTTTATTTTACTCATATTTTAAATTAAATTTTTTGAGTTTAATTAAATATCAGTGTTAAAAACAATTGAGATAAAATGAATTAATTTTATCTTATACCTCAATGTTTAAACATGTTTAAATAGAAAATAGAAGATAAAATGCTAATTTTTTTACCATATTTTTTAAAAACTTAATGAACCACATCATTCCATTTTGTTTCTATTGTTTTAATGTTTTTGGCTTTTAAGTTTTTATAAAAAATAATTTTTTTAAAAAATGAGCCAAACCAGTCTGACACTGGTTCGACTGGTCGAACTGATCCTCAGTTCAACTACTCAACTAGACCGGACCAAGGATCGGTTTACCGGTTTTAGGTCTGAACCGTCTGGTTTTTTTGTACATGGGGTTTATGCTTAGTAAATTGTTTCTGTAGTGTTGGTTTTCCGGAGGGAAGAGGTTTTGATAGTTTGCTTGGTTCACCACTTATACCCCAAATTAAGCAGGTACTTTCATGCAAAGTTTTCTCTTGCTACCAGAAGGTCCCACGGTCTCCTACTCCTTCTGGAGACAAAGCCCCAAAAAGTGATGGTGAAATGAGACGGAGACCTTTTGGGACAGCTTGTGATGGAGAAATGCCACTCAAATTACTTGCAGACTCTGATAGCTTATTCATTACATGTCAAGGACTTGCAGTCCATTACAAGGTCAGCTTGCCTGGTTCGCCACCACATACCTGGTCCTCTGCATCCCTTGTTGAACCCAATTTTAGCAGTGTCTCTTCATCAATGGCTGGGGGATTGGCTAAATTCAATGGGCATTTGGCAAGTATGTCTCCAAACATCCAGAGGCAGCTCCACAGGAGCTATAGCAATCAATTCCATGGCTCAACTCTATATACTCCACTTTTAGATAGTCCTCTGACTTCTGCTCTTTCTGAAGATATACCTACTTTGTGCCTAGAAAAAGTTCATGAAGAAACTAATAGATTAGAGTCTATGATTTTGGGGGAAAATTTGGATGAGACCACTACTGATGAATTAGGTGTTGTTCTAGTACACGGGTTTGGTGGTGGAGTCTTCTCTTGGAGGCATGTTATGGGACCTATTGCTAGACAAAGCAATTGCACTGTGGCTGCATTTGACAGGCCTGGCTGGGGACTAACATCAAGACCTCGTCGAAAGGAGTGGGAGGAAAAAGATTTACCTAATCCATATAAGCTTGATAGTCAGGTGATTAATCCTTATCATTATTATTGTGAGAAATGCATTCTTTTCTTCCTCATGGTATTGACCAAATAACTAAAGGTCATGATATGATCAGAATACTTCCCTTATGGAATGGAGAGTCAACTATTGGCTTCCAAGGCTTATGACATATTGTGTTGCTATTTTTTTTTTTCGTTCAAGAGTTCATTGGTGATTTTTTATTGAAAAGAAAAATGAAAAAAGAATGGTGTTTTGGAGTTTTGAATGCTGAAACTGGTGAAGGAGTAAAGTGTTGAATGAGACAGGGGGCTAGCAGTAGAAATGCAGTAGTGAAGCTGCTTGTTCTTTGTTCATGGTATATTGACCCGTAGATGCTGTATCGTTATTGTCATTCAATTGTTACTTTTGATCTGTGCTAGATTTAATCTGAAATTACATTTTAGCTGATTTGGCTTTTTCAGGTTGACCTGCTTTTATCATTTTGTTCTGAGATTGGTTTCTCTTCTGTGGTGCTTATCGGTCATGATGATGGAGGATTGCTTGCTTTGAAGGCTGCACAAAAAGTTCAATCATCAATGAATTCTTCGAATGTGAGATTACTTATTGCTCTTCTGTGCTAGGTAGATAAAATAATTAATTTGGTTGCCCACATGTATACACCTCAGCATTTCCTTTTTTGGTTTGGGGATGAAACGCAGCTTTGATTCTACCTAGATGCTAAGTTGCTCAAGTTGCCTGTACAGGAAGGCCTTTGATTCCTGCACTGCTCGGATTGCCCATAATCACACACAATTATTTGATGAGTTAGAATGATAAGCAATAGGAGATTCAGCAACAAAATCTGTTTTGATCTCAGTGTTAATTCATATCCATTTTTCTGGCCTGACCACATTTATCAAAGTGTTTGTTGGCTGTATGGTTAGTATTTGGATTGGCATACATGCATATAGACAAAAATAGACACAGAACAGAGGCATATCAATTATAGTTGCGCGTTTATGGTACAAAACACATAAAAACTGGATTACTTTATAACCTAGGTGCATCATTCTTTATGTTTTTATCAATATTAGTTGGCATTGGTTATGTTGTTTTTGTCCCTATTAGATACCACTGAATTGCCTTGTGTAAGCTAAGTATCACATGCATTTGATGAAATCTAAAGCTCATTTATGTGTCACATTCAGGTCGTTATCAAAGGGGTTGTATTGCTCAATGTTAACTTGTCAAGAGAAGTGGTTCCTTCCTTTGCAAGGATCCTTCTGCATACATCACTTGGAAAGAAGCACTTGGTTCGCCCTTTATTAAGAACAGAAATCACTCAAGTAGTGAACCGACGTGCGTGGTATGATGCTACCAAACTGACAACAGAAGTCTTGAGTCTCTACAAGGTAGTTAATTCTTGCAGCTAATATGAGTAGGATTTTCTCCATGTTGTAAGATTCAGCAATAAAGATGATTATTGCACAGATGACAAAAAATTGTTCCTTTACAATCGGTTGAACATATCTTGTAGTCTATTGATAAATGTTATATTATGATCTCAGAAACTCAGTGTATCTTGGAACAGATTATTTGCTTCCAACCTTTTGTTTTCTGCTTTGTTGTATGAAGTGTTGCATGGTAAATGCATAATTTTGTTTGCAGGTTCTTGTTACCTTTTACATTTTTCCTGAGGAAGTGTAATGGAGAGTTTGGAAATCGTCTTGCTTTTCTTGTTTATTTAGTCCTTGAATCTCCCTTTGCAACTGTTTTGTGTGATATATTTGTCTTCCTTCTGATTGTTTGTTTAAGTCATGTTATTGTTTTGTATCACTTCCAGGACTTTTTGATGCTATTTTGCTATATATAACTGTTCTTTCAATATTTTAGGCTCCACTGTATCTAGAAGGATGGGATGAAGCTCTCCATGAGATCGGGAAATTGTCATCTGAAAGCATACATTCCTCAAAAAACGCAGAATTATTGCTACAGGCTGTGGGAGATGTGCCAGTGTTGGTCATTTCTGGTGCTGAAGATTCCCTTGTCCCTCTCAGCTCTTGCCAAACCATGGCCTCACAACTTGTAAATTCTGTGAGTATACTACTATTGACCATATTTTGAATATTTTGAACAATGTCAGTGTGGCAATCAAGGGTGTGCTTGTTAAAAGTATTTTGAATACTTTTGCTGTTGGTTCTCTCCGTTTTTTTTACCATCACATTATTGTTCCTGGCAGTTACGCCCTTGTTACAAGCTCATTAATGACCCTTGAAACAGAATGCTAATATCTGTATTGGATTTTAATTTCCCTAAAATTTATCTGTTGTAAATCGTAATGCCTCTTTTACTAATTAACTTGCAGAGATTCGTTGCAATATCTGGATGTGGTCATCTACCACATGAAGAATGTCCAAAGGCCTTGCTTGCGGCTATATCACCCTTCATTAGTAGATTGTCTGTACCAGACTCGCAAAACTAAGACGCATAGGGCATCGATCTTCTTCTTCTTTTTTTATTCTCTTTTTCCTTCTCTCGTTAGCAATATTACCTCAAGAGAAAGAGAGCAAAGGCATCTCTTTTTCATCTCGTGGATGTTAAATTTTGTTGTGCTAGCTTTTGGGGTTTTGACCTGTATGGGAAACCTCCCCTCCTTGTTTAAATGTAAATGTTTATGATAGTTTGAAGTATTCCCCGCTGAAAAGGAAGTGGGAATTGAACACATTTGTAAATTGCTAGATGAGAAATGGATATGTTTCCTCTGGCCTCTGAAAGCTATGTAGTGTACATTCCATTTAGATGAATCTCTTCTTGAATATATTCATACTAATGTATTCTTTTTCAGTAGGTCTTAGACTTACTTCACTTTAACTTGGCGGATTTATCTAAGGTTCAAACTAATCCAGATCAAGTTAGGTAGGAACACAAATGCAGCAAATCTCTACCATCAAATATTCAACATTGCTGCATTCCCAGAATTTGAACTTGAGACTTTTGATTAAATTGGTATAACCCGTTTTCCAGTAAAACGAAATGCTTGGTAGTTCATCATAAAGGGCTTTGGTAACACAAAATTGTATCAAGATTGAGTCAAGTTGATACATAAGTTTCCTTGGGTTCCACCTTGAAAACTAACAATTTTTGTGGCAGATCACATGCCAATTTGAAAGTATGGTGTTTTTGTTTAAGAATTGGAAAGTCAGCACTAAATAAGCTTGGCAAGACCAAGTGATAGGATCTCTGATGGTGGCGCATAGTTATGATCAAGCTTTAGAGGAAGAGCCAGGCGTGAGAAGAAGATTTGGAGCTCAAGGTTGGCACTTGGAAGTCCAATGTTCCAAAAGGTTAATTGCAAACCATTGGAGAGCTAATATGAAGAGTAAAGATCAAAGTTATGAAAATTCAAAACAAGCACTCACGCAAGAGGCTAATGAGAGAGAGAGAGAGAGAGGTGAGTCAGCTCATGGACACTGACATGCGTTGCACCTTGTAAGGTAGGGGTTGCATCCCATTTCCTCCTTTATTGTTTATTTATGATTATGGTCTGGAATGTGAGAGCAGTAGGAAAAGCTTTTGGCTTCACTCTGAATGAATTCAAAAGAATATACAAACCGAGTATTGTGGTTTCGGAAGAAACAAGATGCAGTGGGACTAACGCTCAAAAAGCTATTAAGAGGGGGATATGGATATTGTGGAATGATGACAATATTCAGATCAAGGAAATAGTGCCACACAAACAGTTTCTACACTGTCAAATTACTGGATTGGGGAACCAAAATTGGCTCTTCGAGAGAACGAGAAAGAAGTATACTCTTGAATGCATTAAAGAAAATATCTTGCCGATGATAGCAGGTGATTTCAATGATATTAGAGCACCACAAGAACAAAAAGGGGGCAAGGGGATTAATCTAAGGAAATGCCAAAGATTTTCTGAGAATATCCAGAAATGCCAGCTTATTGAATTAAGCATGGAGGGACTGAAATATACTTGGAAGGGACCATTATAAAATTTGCAAACAAGATGCTCAAAAAATTGGATTGAGCCCTCTATAATAGCAAAAGGAGGCGTATGTTCTGCGATGCTGTTGTCAAGGTGGGACCTCAAACTTAATTAGATCATCACGCCCTCTTCATTTACCTCAAGGGAGAGTTAGGGAGAAGAGAAGCCCGACCCTTCAGGTTTGAAGCTACGTGGTTAAAGCATGAAACCTTCCCAGCTCTGTTGAGACAAAATTGGTTTGGAGATAGAGACATCAGAACTAATTTTAAAGAAAAACTTACGTAATGGAATAACAACTCCTTTGGGCATATTGGAAAGAGGAAAAGAGAATTACTACCTGTGTTCAAAAGGCCAATCAATACCACAGAAGCGCATATATGGAGGAGCTAGAGGAACAAATCAAAAGGGAGTTAGATCAAGTGTTGGAACAAGAGGAAATACTTTGGTTTCAAAAAGCTAGAACCCAATGGTTAAATGACGCAGACCAAAACACATCCTATTACCACACCAAAAGCACCATCGGGAGGAGGAAAAACCATGTGACTACATTGAAGGATGATAGTAATAACCGGATTGAAGGGGAGACACAAGAGGGTCAACTAGTAAATGGTTTTTTCAAGAAACTATTCACTGAAGAACAACCCAATCGAAGGTGGATACAGACTAGACATAGTTGGCCGAAAGGAATTCATTCTGAATGGAGCGTAATGGAAAAATAATATATCAGATGAAGACACCAAAAGAGCAATGCTCTCAATAGGAAGTTTGAAGGCACCTGGAGAAGACGACATTTCCGCAATATTTTTCCACAGAAATTGGTCCACCGTGCGGCCCAGCGTTGCAAATCTGTTAAAGAAATGTGGAGCAGTAAGGAGAGTATCAATGCAGTAAATGAAACACTTATTGCCTTGATACCAAAAGTTGATTGTCCAAGAGAATGTTAACTAGCTAAGATCGATATCACTTTGTAATGTGGTATACAAATGCCTGTCAAACGTCCTAGTTCAAAGGTTAAAGAATATCATGCCGAGAATAGTGTCGCCATTTCAGGTCAGCTATGTGCCAAGGTGGATAATTCATAACAACATTATCATTGTTAATGAACTGATTCATTCCATGAGAAAAAAGAAAGGCAAAACAGGATTTATGGCAATTAAAGTGGATTTAGCAAAGGCATGTGATAGAATAAACTGTATCTTTATGGAGAAGGTATTTAAGGAGTTCCAATGCCCCCTAGAAATGATGGAGCGCATTATGGGGTATGTCAAGGCATCCGATGCTAAAATTTGATGGCATGGTGAGCAACTTGGGAAAATAAAACTTACAAGAGGACGGGGACAAGGTGATCCCATTTCCCCTTATGGCCCGTTTGGTACGATAGAAATGGGAGGATGGAATTAGAATTGGAATTCAATTTCATGATATAGTCATGTTTGGTATGATGGAATTACAATTCCATAACCAAGCACATGGAATTCATTTGGGTTCCATGGAGTCTAAATTTTTTGGACCAAAATATCCTCCCTTATGTAAAATAGTATTTTTTGCTACATTTCCAAAAAAAAAATCAACATTTATAAAAAAATGACATGGATTCCATATTCATTTTCATGGTATAGCAAATGTAATTTTAAAGCTCATTTCCACTTTCATCTCCATTTCCATCAAAATCAATTCAATCGTACCAAACAGGGCAATTTTTTTGTGATCGGAATGGAAAAAACTCATACACTTAATCCTAAATAGAGTGAGAAATAAACAGTGGAGAGGAGTGAGAGCTGGTAGGAAATGACCGATTATTTCACACATAAATTTCGCCTACGACGTGGTGCTTTTTGCTGAAGCTAACATTAACCAAGTTGATTTGATTGTGGAATGTTTGCAGGTTTTTGGAGAGATGTCTGGCCACAGGGTCAATCAAGAAAAAACTCAAATCTTCTTCACACCAAATGTAATACTGCATAATAGGAAGGAGATTTGCAGCATAAGCAATTATCTGCAGGTGGAAGATCTTCGAAAATACTTGTGAGCTGAAATTTCATTTCCTTGAAGCCATAAACAGAAATATAAAATGGTAATAGAGAGGATGAGGAAGTGACTGAATGGGTGGAAGGCATCGAGTCTCTCTCTAGCCGGAAGAATGACATTGGTAAAACCTATCACTTCTTCCATGGCTTTGTACCCTATGCAACACAATCACCTTCCTCAAGGGACGCTAGATGAATTAGAGAGGTTAGAACGCCAATTCCTTTAGGAAGAACAGAAAGGAAAACGAAAGTAGCATGCACTTGCATGGGAAAAGCTTTGTCAACCAAAAATGGAAGGAGGCCTTGGAATAAAAAACCTTAACTGTATGAATGAAGCCTTCTTGCTTAAACTACAATGGAGGCTCACTAACAATCTGAAGGACATGTGGGCTTAAGTCATGTTAGGCAAATATGGCAGAGAGATAAAAGATTTGAACTCTCTCATGGCTAAGCCTGGAGATTCTAGACTATGGAAAGAATTGATAAGGATGAATGGAATATTCCAACAGATAGTGGAATGAGACTCAAGCAACAAGTGTAGGTGGAAGCTAAATGGAAGTGGCCAGTTCGCAACAGCAAGAGCTTACACATGTAAACTGGAGGTATTTGGAAGATCATCTGGAAATTAAGAGTCCCAGAAAGAGTAAGTGTTTATATGGATGTTGATGAATAAGAAACTACTTACTAAGTCAACTACATGCAAACTGGCTTTGGCTCTCACGTTCGTCCCTCTTTTATCAGGTCTCAAATATGAACACATCATCACTTGTTCTAAATTCTGTGACAACCTAATATGATCTTTATGGAATATGTAACTTAGGTATGCATGGCTCCTGATGCATATTGACAAGTTAGTTATGTTACTAATATGGTATCTTAGCCGTTTATTCTGACCCTTTTGGATTGTAAAATTTGGATTTTGCCTGATGATTTTCATATTTATTATGTGTATCATCATGATCAGTATAATCGTATTGACTTCCCAATCTCATTTGGTAAGAAGTATGATCCTAAAGGAGACTACATCAGACATTTCCTCCCTATCTTAAAGGTAAGTTCAAAGCTTTCCTTCAACCCCATCATGTTCTATAATCCAGCCAATGTTCCCCTTGGCTAAGTCCTAAGAATGAATATTTATGACCAGATATGCCAAAGGAATACATTTATGAACCATGGACTGCTCCTCTAAGCGTTCAGAAGAAAGCAAATTGCATTATTGGCGAAGACTACCCAATGGCAGGTCAGTTCTTTGACTTATGAGGTTTCTATCTTCCCCATATTTGAGCGACGCTACTCCTTTCTCAACGAGACGATATTGCCCTTTCGCGGAAACTTTAAGGCAAAAATCCTATGTGGAATCGTACGCCCCATGACGTTTAGAGTATAATGACATTGCTCTTGTTTAAACACTTACAGGGTAATATTGAACAAAAAAAAAATTGGATATCTATCTGACTATCTCTCCTACATGAAAACTTCTGGGACAGAATTGAACTTTAACCCAATATTCAATCCCCTTCATAAGAACTTTGTCCTTTTGAATATGATAAACTTACATTCTACTAATGAACCATATTATCCTTATTCCTATTTTAGGCTTTATAAGTAGCTGTTTTTCTGTTTCAGTTGTATCTCATGATTGTGCGAGCAAAGAGTGCCGAAGAAGAATATGGCTGAGGCATATGCGTTGAACAAGGAATTGAATGATTCGGTGAGTGAAGAAGATCTGAGAAACTTGAGGAGGAAATTGGATGAAGCAACATGAGCAAGAGACCAAACATAAAAGGTACATACAGAAGCTGATTGAGTACTGAATATCATTTTGTATCATCAAAACTCCGAACAGCTTACTATCCTGTACTATCGCATAGGTGATGATAATATACAGATTAGTGCTTGTAGTTTCAAAACTACTACTCCTCATTGTCCCAAATATAAACCTTCTTCTCTAGTGTGTAGGAAGATTTATATTTAAAACGGGTGGGAGTATAACTGGATACCTTTTTCACTTCAAAAATTGTGATGTAACCTTCACCAGCAACTTCAAGTCTTCAACTAGTAGTGATTACAAGCAAGTGATAATTGCTCTAACGTGTTAGTTAATGAAGTTGTTTAAAGGAATTATTTCTTACTACTATTAAATATTAAAGTATTAAATTGTAAAAATATCAATATTTTTTTATCAAAAGTGTGTTCGATCAGCACCGTATACTTTTAAGAAGTGGAAAAGTACAAATAACCATTCAAAATGAAATGAAAAATGTTATGATCGTTAAATATAATGTGCAATCGTTAAATATGCATATAAAAAATAACAATATTAGGTTATATTTAAAAATTTTGGTATTTTTGCATATGTTTTAAATGTTAATGAGTATTTTTACATATGAAATTTTTGCACTTATTTTACATGTTCATGGGAACTTTTGCACCTTCATTCAATAGTAAAATTACTCTTAATAAAATTCATTAGTTAAAGGAGTATGGTTAATTAGTTAGGAAGTTTTATAGTTAATTAAGAATACCGGGCACAAATTATTGATATAAACAAAATATGTTATATTATAAAACAAGGACAATATATGATTGTGCTGTCACATTTTAAAAGGGGACATATTAATATATACTTATAAGTTGGTGTTTTTCAAAGAGGACGTCAAATTAAAATACCAAATAGAATTGGCAACGCCTTTAGTTTTTTTTCCCCCTGATTAAATACAGAATTCCATTAAGGAGAAAGATGAGCTTTATCCAAGAGAATATAAATTTGCGAGAAACATCATCATTCACAATGGCGGACTCAGATCATTCTCAGTGATGCAAACTATTTTTTGAGAAGGTAAATGGGGCTTATTCTTAATATTTTTTTAGAATAATTTAAAAAATAGTTGGTTCAAAATTAATAAATGAGTGATTGTAAAATAAATCACATAACATTAATATATATATATAATATTTTAAAAATAAGATGGTGGGGTTGAACCGATAAACCTAACTTAGCCAACAGAATTTCCGCATTATCAACAATGTTTGTTGGAGTGCTTGTAAAAGTCAAACATATGTTCAACAATATTTTTTTCGTAAAATGAGATAATCTCCTTTACATATTTATTTCAACTTACGTAAAAGTGTTTCTTACCGGTGCATCTGTCTTAAAAAAATCATGTGCATCATGATTCATGACATGATTTGCTGGAAAATATAGTATTAAAAAATAATTTAAATGTTTTTATTCGATGAATGACGTTGCACGTTTATCTGAAAAAGTGCACATTAAAAGTTGAAAAAGTGCAAGAACAGTCTGCAGGTCCACGTCCTCATCCAGTCACCCTTATCCATCTTTTAGTTCTCCTGCTCCACCATCCACAGATCCTTTATCTTACACATTGACATTTGTACTTATAATTCCTATATTACCCTTCATCTACTTGTAAATACCATTATAGCCCTCGCTCCAACC
>JANTPZ010122627.1:0-11594 GCA_025593235.1 Vachellia pachyceras | reverse complement strand
CAGCCATTCACGAACAAGGAGTCTAGCTCCAAGATGGTGAAATGCTTCAAATGTCAGGGACTCGGCTATATTGCAGTAGATTGTCCTAACTGGAGGGTTGTCACCATTAGGGAAGGGCAAGCGTATGAGTGCCTAATGAAAATGAAGAGGAGGCCACATTTTATGAATCTGAGTCGGTTTATGATGAGGAGGTTACGTCGGCAGATCAGGAGAGGCTTTGGTGATTAGGTGAAGTCTGCACACAGTTGTAGTCAAGGAAAAATCTTGGTTATGCCGCAACATTTTTCACACCCGTTGCACTGCCCAGGGTAAGGTTTGTAATGTAATAATTGACAGCGGGAGTTGTGAAAATGTATTGTCTGACTACATGGTGCAGAAATTGAGGCTACCAACGCATGATCAACCGCTCCCATACAAGCTTCATTGGTTTATCACTGGGAGCGAGGTAAGCGTTTCTAAGCAGTGCCTTGTTTCTTTCTCTAATGGAACATGTACCGTGACGAGGTTTTGTGTGATGTTGTACCCATGGACGCATGCCACCTTTTGGGAAGGCCTTGGCAATATGATCAATATGCTCAGCATGATGGGTGTGTAAACAAATACTCCTTCACCAAAGACGGTGCCAGGATTAAGTTAGCACCCCTCCCACCTAGTGAGTTTAGCAAAGCCTCGAGGGAATCTAAGCCGTCGGTGACCTTGATGACGAAGAAGGAACTCAAGGCGATGAAGCCTAAAGCCCATCTGATGGGTCTCATTCTGGTACTCGAGACGAATGACGAATCCTCCATTTCGCCAGAAGTTATGCCCTTGTTAGCTGAATTTCCAGATGTGACAGCTGACGAGTTACCAACTGGGTTGCCACCCATGCAAGACATGCAACATGCCATTGACTTTGTTCCAGGAGCAGCTATTCTTAATAAGCCTGCTTACAGGATGAGTCCTCAAGAGCATGCTGAGGTCCAACGACAAGTTGAAGAGCTGCTAAAGAAGGGGTTGGTTCGAGAAAGTGTTAGCCCGTGTGCTGTATCTATGTTGTTAGTGCCCAAGAAAGATGGGAGTTGGAGGATGTGCATCGATTGCCGAGCTGTTGACAAGATTACTATCAAGTATCGGTTTCCAATACCCCGGCTTGATTACATGTTAGATCAGTTGTAGGTGCTACTACCTTTTCTAAGATTGACCTCCGTAGTGGCTACCACTAAATTCGAATTCTGCCAGGAGATGAATGGAAGACAGCCTTCAAGACAAGAAATGGCTAGTATGAGCAGAATGTGATGCCTTTTGGGTTAACCAATGCCCATAGTACATACATGCGTCTGATGAACTAAGTATTGCGACCCTTCACTGGCAAATTTGTTGTTTTTTACTTTGACGACATTCTTATTTACAGCAAGAGTCAGGAAGAGCACATTGATCATTTACGACAAGTCTTGCAAGCCCTGTGAGAAAAGAAGCTATTTGCTAATCTCAAGAAGTGCACCTTCCTTGCCAATGAAGTTGTTTTCTTGGGGTATATCATCACACCAGAAGGTATTTGTGTTGATCTAAGCAAGGTTGAAGCCATCAACAGCTGGCCAATTCCACGATCTATGCAAGAAGTCCGAAGCTTCCACGGATTAGCTTCTTTCTACAGGAGGTTCATCTGTAATTTTCGCTCTATTGCTGCACCCCTCACAAATTGCACCAAGGGAGACAAATTTCAGCGGACAGAGCAAGCTCAGAGTTTTGAGGAACTAAAGAAGCGACTGACTGAAGCACTCGTACTAGCACTTCCAAATTTTGACCAGGTGTTCAAAGTGAGTTGTGATCCTTCCAACACTGGGATTGGTGCCGTCTTAAGCCAAGAAGGCCATCCCATTGCCTTTTTCAGTGAGAAACTCAATGACTCTAAGCTCAAGTATTCTACTTATGACAAGGAGTTCTATGCCATAGTCCGAGCTCTGCAGCATTGGAGTCATTATCTCCTGAACAAGGAATTCATATTTTTTTCAGATCATGAAGCTCTGAAGTATCTGAACTCTCAACAAAAGATCAGCCGCAGACATGCTCGTTGGAGCCATATCCTGCAGTCTTATCCCTTTCTGATTAAGCATAAGGCTGGAATCTTAAATTCTGTGGCTGATGCTCTTAGCCGTCGGCATGCATTGCTCACAATAATGCAAGCCAATGTTATTGGTTTTGGTCTTATCAAGGAGATGTATCATGATGACGCTGATTTTCGCCAAATTTGGGAAGCTACTGCCAATCAATCATTCCATCAGTATTATCAACATGAGGGGTTTCTATTTCAAGGGAAAGCCCTATGCATTCCTCAGGGTTCCTTAAGGGAAGCTATCATTTGGGAAGCTCACGATGGAGGGTTAGCTGGTCATTTCGGTAAGGATAAGACAGTTGCTCTTGTCAAGGAGAATTTCTATTTGCCCAGACTCGAATGGGATGTCAACCGACACGTCCATCGATACAGAACTTGCCATATTGCTAAAACCACAAGCCAAAATATAGGGTTATATTTGCCATTACCAGTCCTTGAAGCGCCATGGTAAGATGTGAGCATGGACTTTGTTCTTGGCTTACCGAGAACACAAAGGATGAAGGATTTCATTATGGTGATTGTGGATCGATTTTCAAAGATGGCTCATTTCATTCCATGCCAAAGGACCAACGATGCAGTGGAAGTTGCAGATTTGTATTTCAAAGAGATTGGTTCATCTTCATGGCATTCCCAAAACTATCACCTCTTATCGTGACGTTAAATTTCTAAGCCACTTTTGGGGGACACTATGGAAAAAGTTGGGAACCAAGCTCCAGTTTAGCAGTTCCAGTTATCCCCAGACGGATGGGCAAATTGAAGCTATTAACAGAGTTCTTGGCAACCTTATTCGTAGCTTTGTGGGAAAGAATTTGAAGCAGTGGGATCTTATACTTGCACAAGTAGCATTGGGAAGTGCCCGTTTGACACTCTTGCCTGATAAGCAGTACTATAGCTCAGATGTAGATCAACAGGCCAGAGACATCAAGAAGCTGCAAGAACAAGTTTGTGAAAGGATCCAGAAACAAAATTCCAGACTCAAGATGTAGTGGGATAAGCATTGGAGGCAGCGGATATTTAACGTGGGAGATTTGGTTTGGATACATTTGAGGAAAGAGCGTTTTCCTAAACAACCGCACGCCAAGTTGTCTCCTCGAGCTGACGGTCCATTCAAGATTGTGTAAAGGATCAACAATAATGCATATAAGGTCGAGCTACCAGGTGCATATGGCGTGTCTGCCACCTTCAATGTTGCTGATTTGTCACCCTATCTTGATGATGAGGGTGAAATTGACTCGAGGGCGAGTCTTGTCTAACCCGGGGAGGATGAAATGGGAGAGTAATGGTGGAAGATGGAAACGCCGGCCATAATGATGATAATAAAAGTTCAGTTTTGTTTTTGCCCAATAAAGCCCCATAATAAAAGTTCAGTTTCGTTTTTGCCATATAAACTCCCCCTCAAGTTGGACCATAGATGTCAAGCATGTCCAACTTGCCTGCAAAATACTCAAAATCCTCTCTTAAGTTTCAAAGTGCAAGAAGCAACTTTTGAATTTTCAAAATCCAAATCTTTTAATCTGAAATCTCCAATTTGATTCTAGAATGAGGGTTATGAATTTTGAAGAAACATGCTAAGAATCTATCTTAATTATATTAAATCCAATCTAGGATCTAAACATATTAAATTTGAATTTAAAACTAATATATTGTCTTAAATCTAGGAACATGTATATTTAAAATTCAAATCTTCTAACTAATTCAAAATTCAAATTTTCGCACAAGTGAAATAAAGAAATTGTAATCAGCATTTTAAGCAAAAATGTGATAATTTAGGCCCAAACGAGTCCTCTCATGTATAGTACTTAGTCCAACCCCTTTAATTTGAAGCCTCCAAGGCCAAAATATGGTTTGCAGGTCCATTGTCAGCCCAAATAAAATTAATGACGTCTTTGGATTCTTCATTCTCATTTGTTGATCCAATTGTCATTTGCTTTGTTAAAACTTCTTGCATAAGCCCATTCAATACTTCATTAATTCTCTTGGCTCTTGGTCTTGTGATTGACCCACTTAGAATTTGTAAAGGCTCATTTGAATTTGATGTGTCAAGCTGGATCATCATTTGAATTGGTAAAGGTTCATGGTGGTTGAACTTGATCAATTTCACCCTTTACAATGTAAATGATAATTTGTTAGTAGTGATTATGATGATGCTCACATTTCTGTTTTCATTGATAGATGGACAATGGAATAGACCTACTTGAGACTTTTGATGATAAAGAGACTCTTGGGACAGATTTCAACGGTCAGATATGTGGGCCTATTGCGGCAACCATGAATGAGGCAATGTTTCAGTTGGTCCTTTCAAAGTGGCGTCATGCCTTTGATGGTCTAAAGGAAACAAAAGACTATAAGTTTCTATCAGCTGCTGGTTCTCTCATGAAGAATATGGTGATGTGAACTCTTCAACTGTAATAGAACATTTTTTTTATGTTTTGTTTAGTTCGTGGCTGTATGTATTCTCAGATATGGTAGCACTTGATGTTAAAAAAAAAATAGAGTGGTTGATGCTTGATAGTTTGATAGCCATTTGCTTAATTCTTTTATAACCGTGTGGCCATGTTACATTGAGGTTTATATGTTTCCATAAACATATCATCAAACAAGTCAATTTTATGGCACTCAAGATCACTTTTGAATTGGTGCTGTTCTGTTCTCAGTTCTTCCATTTTGCTTTATTGTCATTTTTTTGTTAATCTTAAGATAGGGTCATTGCTGAACATCCTCATGTCAACAAAGTTTCCACCATCTATACGGCCTTTTGGCCTTTAGTTCTTGTTAAGAATAATGAGGGGGTCCACCAACATGTTTCTGTAATGTATCAATTATAAGAGTACTGAAGTAGCAAGATGAACTCTGCCCATATTCATAATTAGGTAATCTGCTTCCTAACTGCCTTTTCATTCTTGCAGATTCTTATGCTGGATTTGGTTCTTAAATTATTACCGGAAGATTCTAAGGAACCTCAAACAGCTCGGATCCTTCTTTACAAGTTATTTTATGATCAGACTGAGGAAGGGTTGACTCAGTTTCTCCTGAATTTGATAAAAACATTTGACACTCACAAACAGCCCAAAAGGTTTAATTTTTTATTTTGGGGTTCAAATGACAAATTAAAATTGCTACGAGAAAATAATGATCTTTTGTTTTCTTTACAATGGGTTTGTCCCTGGTACTGTGCATTAGTCATTGGTAAATATCATGCCACTAAATCATATTGCAACATCTTCATTGATATACATTTTTTTCTCAGATAGCTTTTCTAATGTATTCTGATTTTGTTGTTTTATTCGATTGTGATCTCAGCCTCATTCTTGGTGGGGGAAGGGGCCTTTTTTGGGCCACAATGGGTTGGGTTCACTAGAAAAATATGGTTTGGCCCCATTTCCCTATTAATATGTTGAACCCATTCTCGAACAGCCTTAAAGAAAGAGTAGTTGGAAAGCTACTTCAAACAAAATCGTTTTATTTTTATTACTTAATTATGATACTGAAACAAACTATAGAATATATCATACAACTTCTATTGCCCTCTTGTGGAAAGATTGAAGGCTAACATTTTTAGGCTTGGCTGTCAGGAGGAAATCCCTTGTTTTTCCCCATCCAATAATATTTCTCCTGTGTGATCATTTGTCAATCAAAAGAATCAATATGTACAATATTTTTCCTAAATTCCGCACATATAATTGTCTGTTATACATATATCCAAATGAAGTTGTATGATACCAGTATTTATTTTGCTCTCATATTAATATTTTTTTCTTGTCAGTGATCTTGCAGATTTGATTGAAATTGTTCATAAGGTTGTGAAGCTGCTGGAAAACCTGCAGGCTCGTGGAACATTAAGGGTAAGCTGATTAGTATGAACACAGTCACTCACATGACAGCTATTTGTCTCCCACAATTTTTGAGGTTGTTAGCTATGGTATGGTGAAAAGGAGTTCCAGGGTTCATTACAATGGGTCTCTGATTCAAGCATACCTCTAACATAAACTTTACAGCGGCTTCAGATTTAAAATCATGACTGTGCTTTATTAACTTTTTCATGCTTTACCTATTCAAAGTTTCTAACACTTCATACATCTAAAGTTTTGATATGTGTTGATATGCCATTATGATTTAATTATTATTAGTTAATGAGTAATCTGTTAGGATCCCTAGATCATTGGCAAGAATATTGTTCCTAATTTTTCTCTCAATTCCATGTAATCAGGGGCTGATTCTATGGGGAGTAATTATGTAACCTAGAATCAACTCTATAAATCATGCTTGTTACCCAATGAATAAATCAATCATTCTAGTACCATCTTCTTCATGGTATCAGTGTGGGGACTCTTTCCAGAGCCCTATGAGGAACCAAGAGCGAGAGAAACAGAGCAAGGCTAAGTGAGAGAGAGGCGACAACGCTCGGAAAAGAACAGAGCAGGGTCGAGCGCGCGAGAGAGAGAGACGACGACGACGCTCAACAGAGCAGGGTCGAGCGCGGGAAAGAGAGACCGACGACAACGATGAGGCAGAGCAGGGATGATTTGGTTTGGCTTTGGGCTGGACGATGGAGGTCAGAGTGTCGCACACGATGAAGGCGCACAACGTTACTGTGTTGTCCTCAACTTAGAACCAGGGACTCCAAGCATCGACTGATGCTGGTCATTCACCCATTACCATCCACCGCTTAAATGGACACAACTATCTACAGTAGGCTTCGAGTGTTTGACTATTCGTCATTGGAAGAGGAAAATTCGGCTACCTAAATGGTGCTGCTAAGAAACCAGCAAAGACCGATGATGCTAAGTACAGTACATGGGAGGGGAAGATTCGATGGAACAATCGTTGTTGGTGAACTCGATGACCACCGAGATAAGTGCTAGCTTCACATTGTACAAGTCGGCTCGTGATGTATGGGAGGCTGCTAGTGACATGTTCGCTTCTCTCAAGAACAAAGCTGCAATCCTGGAGGTGGAAGCACGACTAGATCAACTCAGGCAAGGTAACTCTATTGTTATTGGATATTGGACCAAACTAATTACTCTATGGCTGCAGCTGGGTGAGTATGAGGTATTGGAATGGACCTGTACTGCTGTTGCACGACGCTACAACCATATTAAGGAGAAGCGCATTTATAAATTTCTCCTTGGGCTACAACCTTTCTATGATGACATACGTGGACGCATCATGAGTCAAGAAAAATTACCCATCCTTAGAGAAGTGTTTTTTACAGCCAAGGCAGAAGAAAGCAGAAGGCTACTTCCAGTTCCTAAGCCACAGAGTTTGGACATCGAGACAAGTGCATTTGCTTATAAAGGGCACCATTATAGTGATGGCAGAGGCAAGAAAAAATGCTGTGATCATTGCCAAAAATCTGGACATAAACAAGAGGTTTGCTGGAAATTGCATGGCAAGCCTCAGAACTACAAAGGCAGAGGAAAACCTGAGACCAAAGCTCATGCAACAATTTCAGATTCCAAAATTGAAGTTGAAGGGAAATTGAACCAGGAAGAACTGAAATTTCTTAGGAAATTACTAGCAAAGCACGATACCAAAGAGGAGTTAGTAGCTACAGGAAATGTGGCTTACACAGGTAATGCTCTCCTAGCTCTTAAAACTAATGTCCACCATGATCGCATGTTGATTATGGATTCAGGAGCTACTGACCATATGACTGGTAATATCAAACTCCTACGTAATATCAAGGCATGTGAAAAGTTAATGGGTCCGTTTGGTAAAGTTGTGGAGACGTATTTTTACCATTTACGAGGTAAATGTGTGAAGGAGATTATCTCGTTTTGCGGAAAAATACTGTTGAACGTGCTTTTGGGGTGTTGAGAAGCTTTCCCAAACACTTCTAATATATATCAAGGTTGCTAATGGAAATTATGTCAAAGTTCAAGGGATAGGAGAAGTATGCTTATTTAGCAATATAGTGTTTTCAAATGTGTTGTTTGCACCAGAGTTACAATGCAATCTGATTTCTGCTGGTTAAGCAACTCGGTCAAGTTGCTGTAATATTAATTTTTCTGCCTCACAATGTGTATTTCAGGACTTGGAGTTGGGCAAGACGATTGGCGTGTTTAAGTTCTTAAAGGGGCTCTATTGTGCTGACCACCAATTATGTAGGTAGACAGCGGTACTTAGTTCAAGCTTGGCAGCAAATTCGCATCATCTATTCACAAATAAAGAAGCCTTATTGTGGCACTATAGGATAGGCCATCCGAGCTTTAAATATCTGTCCAGATTATTTTCCAATTCAATGAATAAAATTGCCTTTTTTCCTCCTTGTGAAATTTGAAAATTGTTCAAGCATATTAGTAGCTATAAGCCACACTCCTATGAATTTTCCTATCCCTTCTCTCTTGTGCATAGTGATATATGGGGACCGGCTCGTATTCTCACTCTAAGATGGTTTGTCACATTGATTGATGATCACACACGCTTTACCTGGGTTTACCTTTCAAGGGACAAATCAAACTTTAACGGAATCTTCCAAAAATTCCACAAAATGGTCCAAACCCAATTCAATGCGCTTATCAAAGTTCTTCGGAGATAATGGGAGAGAGTATATGAGCTCAGATCTTCAGAATTATTTCCACCATCATGGCATTATCCATCAAACAAGTTGTGTTAATACCCCCAACAAAATGGAATGGTTGAAAGGAAGAACCGTCACATCCTTGAAGTGATTAGAGCCATAATGCTAACAAATAATGTTCCTAAATACTATTGGTGGGAAGCCATTCTCATTGCTATTCATCTTATTAACCGCCTGCCCTCTGCTACGCTTAACTTTCAAACTCCTCTTCAACTCCTATCCCAGACCTATCCCCATTCTCATATCCTCACTCACATTCCAGAACGAGTATTTGGATGTGTCCTATGTCCATAATGATCATGGTGGGAAACCAGACCCTCACGCTGTCAAGTGCTTCTTTCTTGGGTACCCCTCTAATGAACATGGATACAAATGCTATTCACCTACTTTGAAACGCTTCTTTATCACTATGGATGTCATCTTTGATGAATCTCAACTTCATTACTCCAAACCACCCATTCAGGGGGAGTGAGGAAGAATGGGAGTTTTGGAATCATCCCACATATAATCCCATTACATCTTACATAGATGATCCTGTACCTTTACACACCTCACCTGATAGTCATTAGCCATTAGAACCATCCTCGTTGAATCTGGACAGATTGGAGACAGGGCCTAACAATACTAAAGTAGTGCCTGAAGATTATGAAGGACGGGAGAATGAGGAAAAAGATACTGATGAATCTACTGGAGATGTACTTGAAGTCGTTATGAATAACAAAGAGCCCCCTAGAACTGAACCACTCCAGGACTCTACCTCAGCTCTAGGTACTGATGAACTTAGCTGGCCCATTGCCTTGAGGAAAGGGGTAAGGTTTTGCACTCAATACCCAATTAGCAAATTTGTTTCCTATGACAGATTGTCATTCGCTATGCGGAGTTTTGTCACTCACTTGGTTGATGAACAGTTGCCTAATAGCTTCCTAGATGTCATCAAGGACCCAAACTGGAAAGGGGCCATTGAAGAAGAACTAAAGGCTCTTAGCAGAAACCAGACATGGAAAATTACCAACTTACCAACTGGCAAGAAGACTGTAGGGTGTAAATGGGTATTTACCAAGAAATACAATCCAAATGGCACAATCAACAAGTACAAGACAAGATTAGTGGCTAAGGGGTACTCTCACTTCAGACATATGGGATCGACTATCAGGAAACCTTTGCTCCAATGGCTAAACTCAATACAATCCGAATACTTTTATTCCTAGCAGCCAACCTGGATTGGCCCTTACATCAGCTAGATGTGAAGAATGCATTCCTAAATGAAGACCTAGAAGAGGAAGTGTATAAGGATCTTCCACAGGGATTAGTTGAGCATAATACCCCAGGAATTGCATGCGGACTCTACAAATCATTATACGGCCTAAAGCAATCTCTAAGAGCGTGGTTTGAGAACTTCACTAAGGCCGTTAAGAAGGTGGGGTTCTTACAAAGCCAAGCAGGTCACACTATTTGCGAAACACTCCAGAGGCAAGGTTGATGCAAACGATATAGCATGGCTAAAGAAGTCTCTGGAAAGGGAGTTTGAAGTGAAAGACTTAGGGGGTCTCAGATATTTCCTAGGGATGGAGGTGGCACGGTCATAAGATGGGATCATAGTATCACAGAGGAAATGTACATTGGACCTGTTAAAAGAAACAGGACTGTTGGGGGCCAGGCCAACAGATACACCAATGGAATCAGGCATCAAATTAGACAACAAGGATTTAGAGGAAGAGGAAGTACAAACAAAGGAGCAGAAGAAACCAGTACCAGTAGATGCTGAAAGGTACAAGAAACTGGTGGGAAAGCTATTGTATTTGTCTCACACATGGCTAGACATAAGTTTTGCAGTTGGCATGGTAAGTCGATTCACTAATGAACCCATGGAAGAGCATATGAATGTCGTCTACAAAATCCCACAATATCTAAAGATGACACCAGGCAGAGGATTATACTTCGCCAAAGGGACATCCCAGGAAATATGCAGGGTTCTTACTAGACAGAAGATCAACCTTAGGGTACTGTACCTCTGTGTAGGGAAATGTTGTGACATGTAGAAGCAAGAAGCAATCTGTGGTGTCAAGAAGTAATGCGGAGGCAGAACTGCGTGCGATAGCTCACGGTGTATGTGAAGGAATGTGGATGATTATGGTGCTAAAAGAATTAGGATATGCACCCATGACTCCAATCAGACTGAGGAGTGATAGCAAGTCAGCCATTGCTATGATCAGAAACCCTATTCACCATGAGAGAACTAAACATGTTGATGTAGACAAACACTTCATTAAGGAAAAGGAGGATAAAGGGATTATTGAAATAACGCATGTGTCATCGAAGCAGCAAGTAGGCGATCTCTTCACCAAGGCCCTAGCAAGACCTCAATTTGAGGAACTAAGAGGCAAGCTGGAAATGAAAGACATCTATTCGCCAGCTTGAGGGGGAGTGTTGATATGTCGTTATGATTTAATTTTTATTAGTTAATAATGAGTAATCCGTTAGGATCCCTAGATCAGTGGCAAGAATATTGTTTTTAATTTTTCTCTCTCAATTCCATGTAATCAGGGGCTGATTCTATGGGGAGTAATTCTGTAACCTAGAATCAACTCTATAAATCATGCTTGTTACCCAATGAATAAATCAATCATTCCAGTACCATCGTCTTCAATATGAAAATATAAAAGCATCTTACATTATACTTTTAAATTGTTAACTTTTAAATGTAGCATAAATCGTGTCTCTATTTCTCTGATAAACTTTTTGGTCTGTGAATTAACTGTTATCAGTCTTTTCTTTCCTTTCTGTCTCTCTCACACACAAATTAATTGAAGGTGTCTAAAAAATTGAGGAAGGTGAAAAAGAAAAACTTCCAGGAGAGAATTGATACAGCAGACAAACTTTGCGGAGACCATTCTTTTGGTGGAAATGAGGTTGGTGACTCTG
>JANTPZ010122626.1:0-10547 GCA_025593235.1 Vachellia pachyceras | reverse complement strand
TAGAACCCTAGCAAATCAATTGATTTCAAGAGAATAAAGGAAAGTAATTGAATAACAATAGAGCTATAGTCCAATCACAATCTAAAGTACCAATCTAATACAAGTATCACAATCCAAATTACATCAACCGATAATAATCCTCTTTCATACATACAAATCATAACATCTAGCAACCTAGAATTACAATTTGCACATACAAAAAAATTGGAAAGTGAAATTAAAATTTAGAGAACTCCCTAATTGCTCAAGGACTCCGGTTAGCTTCATCACCGTTGGACAACAAATTTAGCCACTCATGGTTGAGAAATTCAGTCCATCGAACATATTAATCTCCATATGAAGATAGGTGTGGTCTGTGAATGAATGAGAGTGGTGGTTGTGTCTAGCAGAGGGGATTGGTGTGATGGGAATGAATGAGAGTCTGGAATAGTGGAGCGAACGAAGCTCGGAGTCTGAATGAATTAATTGGGCGGTGGCTTTTAATGGAGAAAAGAATCGCCGAAGTTGCTGTATGAATGGAAATGGTTTTTGGGGGATAGATTAGGTGGCTGTCAGCTTGGAATGGTGTCAATGGATGAATGAACAGCGATCCGACATTGCTCCAGGAGGTGTGGCGGCGTGTGTTATGTCTCCGTGGCGCTGCTGTGCGTAAGGGTGCTCAACATTTTTCGATCCCGAACTTCCCGTCCCGATCCCGAGCTTTCGGGACGGGAAAATTCCGTCTCGAAAATTTTCGGGACGGGAAAAATCGGGATCGGGAAAAATAAAATTTGGGATCGGGATCGGGATCGGGATTGGCATTTCCCGATCCCGATTTTTCCCGATCCCGAAAATAATATTTTTAATAATATAAATATATATTTTAATAATATAAATATATATATTTTAATAATATATATTTTAAAAATATATTTTTTAAAAAATATAAAAAAAATCGGGAAATTCCCGATCCCGAAATTTCGGGAAAAATCGGGATCGGGATCGGGATCAAAAATTGATCTCGAACCCTTTTCGGGATCGGGATTGGTATTTCTCGATCCCGTCCCGTCCCGAGAGCAGCCCTAGCTGTGCGAATGGTTTTTTTAGGGAATGGATGGATGACTAAGCATGGAATAGGGAGGTGCGTGATTGGGCTGGTATTATTTGGCCCAATATATTAATGGTTCCAAGATGAATTGCAGCTGCTGTGTGAGTGTGTAATAAGATATTGGGAGGAATTGGATGGACCGTGTGGCTTGTGATGGAATTAATGGAGAATTCCATCAATGCACAGGTGGCGGCTTTGGGGTCCTGGAATGATGCTGTCCTCTTTTGGCCTACTCTCCGTGACCTCCTCCTTGCCCAAGATGAGACAAAAATGAATGAACCCAATAATAATGGTGTGGGCTTCATGAATGCATAAAAAGTTTGCTCCATGTGGCTTCCTTCCCTTTGTCTGCTAGTGAATATCTTGGGCTAACTCTAATGTAATGGTCTTGGATTAAGTCCAATTGATAACCGTTAGACTTAGCCCAATGATGTTGGAAGGTACCTATAATGAAAATTGAATCAAGTAGCATCAAATATTCTAGGATCAACTATTTAACAAAATGATGAAAAGTATGACCATTGATCCATAATTAATTTTAATTTCATGTAATTGCAATTAATAATAATTAATGCAATTAATATCAATGAAAGCTCACTAATATCATCAAAAATCCTCTAAAATGCTACAAATCCAATAGATAAAATATGATTAATTCAATCCCTTTGCAATGCAATAAGTTTAAAATGAATTGGATATATGGTCTAAGAGATATCATAAAAAACCAAACATATATTAGGAATAAATGTATTCCTTATATATGTTCAGTTTTTTATTATATCTCCCAAACTACAAATCCTATGGTTGTAAAACTTGCTTCATTTGAAAGTAAACTCAAAGGCCTTTCCATAGATAGGTCATACGTTAAATTTAGAGTTCAAACGAAGAAGTTATAGCTTTTTGAAGAAAGTAGACTTTCTAAACCATAGTTTTTATAAACGGTTTAGAAAGTGGACTTTCTAAACTGTTTTGTCTATAAACGGTTAGAAAGTCTTTGTCTATAAACAATTTAGAAAGTCCATTTTCTAAAATGTTACATTTAAAAAGTAGCCTTCATGTGAATGAACATAAAACTCATTCGGATGAGTTTACACTTTATAAGTGATTTAGAAAATTTAAACTTTAAAACGCTATAACTTCTTCATTTGATCTTCAAATTTAACAAATACCCTATTACTGGAAAGATCTTTGAGTCTACTTTCAAATAAGATAAGTTTGAAACCAATTGG
Organism: Vachellia pachyceras; assembly: GCA_025593235.1. Classification (NCBI taxonomy): domain Eukaryota; kingdom Viridiplantae; phylum Streptophyta; class Magnoliopsida; order Fabales; family Fabaceae; genus Vachellia; species Vachellia pachyceras. Next base: position 8,231 of record JANTPZ010122626.1, on the reverse strand, counting down.
ATAAATGGATTAAGAGATATTATCAAAAAAAATTGAACATTACTTTCTCGATCCCTGAGTAGCCTGATCTTTGAAATGAAACTCCTTTTGATGTAGTATGACCATACATTTCTCAGACTCACTCATCGAGGGGCCCGGTAATATCTCTCTACTAATGTGAGGGACAAATCCTATCTTGATCATTCACATTCCTCTGCATGAAAGATGCCTAAACCCCATTATAGCATTTATCATCACCGATCAAATGTGGCTTTTGACTAAGTCAAATCTCAGCGACTCTCATATAGAAATTTATGATGATCTCAAGTCAAAGGACATTGTGACGTGATTACATATGAGATAAGCTTATGACTTAATCCATGCAACTTTCACATAGCGAATTGGTCCAGTACCTTGTACTATTATAAGTGTCTAAGACTTTGACCTGTATCTCCATACGTATCAGAGTTATACTAATTTTATATCAGCTTTACTCCCACATAAACAACTAACCAATGACATTTAGGACAATCTTTATAATTCTTTCATGGATGCAATTATTGTAATAAATATGCAAACGATATGATAACAAAATGAAAAAATTCATAAAACATCAACAATGTTTAAGGTACAATGATCGATCCTGGGGCACAATTTTCAACAACAACAATAGGCTATAACAACTTTCCTCAACAACATAAATTGTGTTGTCAAATCTAGTGTCATATATCCAAAGTAATGTTGTTAATTTGTATTTGCCTTTGCCCGAAGCTTTCACAGGTTCTTTATATTTTGTCATTACATTGGCACATAATTCAACACTTTTTTAACCGTTGATTGACTTAGCATATTTTCTAACGACACCGTTATATATTTACCAGTACTACATTTGTTAATTTGATTGTATCACACTAAGTTATAGCTTTAGGTAAGACTTGAATCAAAGGTTGGTTCACTTGCTCATCCACTTCTGAGGTTCATCAGCATTGGAAGGCTCAGACTTGGAATCAAAATCAGTATAGACCAATTGAAGTTCCTCTTGAATTGGGTCATCTTAACCTTCCGTAGGATTTTGTTCGAGAACTTCCTCATTAAAATCTTCAAAGATCCTCTTCTTCAAAGAATTAAACCATTGATAGTCCAAATATTGGATGCTTAGTGATCCATACCCCATGTTTCGGTGCTATCCGTCAGTAATTTTCCAATGGAATTTTTTGAAATTCAGTTGTGAATTTCCAACAGAATATTCCTTGGTAGCATTTTTTATAAATAAAAATGCCACATGTCACATCCTCCAACTGCCAGCATCATGGGGCCCCTCGCCATATGTCACCTCATCTCCATAGGACGCCACTTAGATCAACATGTGAAATTTTATCTTCTCCATGAATTGAATAGGTCTTTACCAAATGAGCTACATTGACCTTCACGCTTTAATCCATATTTAAATATATATATATATATATATATAATATTTTGCTACATAATAAATTATATATACCTATATATATTTATACATATCATATAATTTTATTAAAAACTAAAAATAAACTAAAGGATAATTTTAATTTTAGATGGATATACAACTTCAAAAGAATTTTTATGTATTTATTATAATGTTTTAATATAAATGAATACCAACTAAAAACATTTTATTTTAAAACTAGAATGGTTTTCTTATAAATATATTTTTAGCCAGTGTTGAATTTGAATTAAATTTTTAACTAACATTAATCAAATCTAATAATAATTTATTTTTATATGTGTGTATAATTGATTTGTCGATAATGTTTATATATTTATATTACTATTAATATCATAATTTTTATGAGAAAATAATTAATATCAAATTTATTACAAACACAATAAATTTTAAATTTTAGGCATGGAAAAATTGCGTGGCTGAAAATAACCCATATGAAATTAGCGACGGAATTTTCAAAAAAAAAAATCTATGGCTTAAAATACCTCATATGAAATTAGTGGCAGAATTTGTCACATTAATTACCAGTGGAAAAATCCTGTTGCTAAAAAAACTATGTATGAAATTAACGACAGAATTTGTCAAAGAAATTAGCCAAACAACATTTGGTAGCAAATTCTGTCACAAATATTTTAGCGAAAGAATTAGCAACACACAGTTTTTCCAACTTAATTCGCTATAGAAAAAATTTCATGGTTAATTCTGTTAGAATTTGGGTGTTTTGTTAGTGTTGATGGTAGATCTCAAATTCAATGTAATACACGAAAAAAAAAAACGCAATAGCGAGAGGTATATGTGCCTTCTGCTGTTACAAATTGTTATTTGAGAAAGTTCATACGTACCTTCTATGAATACACTCACATGATCTTTATACAATGAAGTATAATTATTTAGTCCAAAAGAATCAACATTTTCAAATGCATACATCACTATATATATATATATATATATATTCACGATCAACAAAATGCTAGACAATAAAACAATACTATTTCTATATTATTCTCTATAGAACAATGGCGAATCCCTTTATTGCTTCTTCCTCCTTTATGAGATTGGCCATAGCTGGTTTGTTTCTTGACTGCAAATAAATCCAGACCGGAGATAACTGAGTTTGAGTCAAGTTAAAAAGAAATATTCAAAAACAAAATTAGTCATACATAACTATTGTTATTGCTAAATATCTAGATATCTCATGACAAAAAAAACTAACACACAGAGACACATATATACATCAATATATAATATTAATTGAAATTGTACTATTCACAAGCTATACACGTTGTTTAAACTGTATTGAATGTACAGTAGCCGACTTAGAACTAGGTATGAGTACACTTACTCTATAAGATCTTTCCAGTAAGCTTCACTTGCTTGCTCATCCATAAAATCTCCGAAAGTATCAAAGGTAGTACTTGAAGTGGAAGGAGGATGATTCGTATTATTAGTGCCATCATTTTGGCTTACCTTGTCTTTCATTTTGTTAAAAGATGATGGTGAGGAGCAATCAGGTGTGGGTGAAACCAGATTGGGAAGCGAGTAACTCGAAGACGAAGCCGCCGTCGCAGCCAAACAAGGCATTATCTTAAGAAGCTCATGATCATTCACCGCTGCTTGTGTTAGATGCTGAAGATGGTGATGATGAAGACCCTCAACGTTTGGCAACTTTGAAAGAGAAGAGAAATTTCCAACGGTTTGATGTTCTTGTAAGAGAAGATGGTCCATCATTGAGCCAGGATTTACGAGTGGCTCCAGATTACATGAAGCAAGACTCGCACTGGTAGTAGCAGTAGCAGCAAGGACTTGAAGTATGTTATGCAGAAGATGGAGTTTAGCTAGCTGTGAAGGAGACAAAGTTTGAATAGTATTAAGAACGTTTTCCCAATAATTAGGGTTATTATTTGATGTGAGAGTAGACAGTAAATGCTGGAGATTGGAGAGAAGATTAAGTTGATGAGATCTTGGACGATGAGTCACTGGGTCTAATCCCATCTGCAAGAGCTTCTTCTTCAAGTGAGTATTCCAAAAGTTTTTTATTTCATTGTCAGTTCTCCTTGGTAGATGAGCTGCTATGGTGGACCACCTAAAAATTCAAAAATCACAATCACAAAAAAGGGGAAAAAAATAAAATAAAACCTATTTTAATTCTACCTACTACACCATCGTGTGTGTGTTTGTGTGTATAGCTTTACAACCTGTATTTTCAATAATCTTGTAGGAAAGATATTTACATATTTGTCATTGGTTATTATTGTACCAGATCATGTAGCTTAATATTTATAGATACTTATATACATGCAAGTCTCAAATTAAAAAATAATGATTACCCATATGTATTTAGAGACTTGTAAATTCAAACTTTACATAAAAGTTTATTTTGGTCTCTTAATTTTATAAGGCGTCTTCTTTTCAATCCTCTAATACTAATACTATCAACAAAAGATGCCGACATTGAACATTTAAATATGAACAAAATAATCTCAAATATTGATATATTAAATTCAATTTTTAAAAATAATAATGAATGATTTACACAAAAAATCATCATTTGAGATTAATGATGTTAGCGTTAATGGACTAAAAAATACTTTATAGAACTGAACCGAGAATTTTTGATAAAGTTATGGAACAAATTTACGCTTTTATCTTTGTATTTGATGTAGCTGATGACGTGGCACAACAAATCAATGAAGAATGTCAAAATCGTTCTAACAAGAAAGGACTAATAAAAATTAAAACTGCTGACTAGTTTAGTGGAGAATTATATATATATATATATCTATATATGTATGTATGAATGAAAATTACTTGTTGCCATGAACTGCATGCAAATTGATGATGATTTGCTGTTCTTGGTCAGAGAAATTGCCTCTTTTGATGTCAGGCCTAAGGTAATTAGTCCATCTCAGTCTGCAACTTTTTCCACATCTGTTCAACCCTGCCAGCTTTGGAAGTGCTCTCCAGCTCCCATGTCCATTTTTTTCTATGTACTCCACAAGTCTTCTATCTTCTTCTGCTGTCCATGGCCCCTTCTTCAACCCACCACTACTTTCATTATCACTCTCTGATCCTCTCCCCATCATCATTATCACTACACACAAAAGTCACACACACACACACACACACACACAAGTTTCATTACACTCATTTGTATTGCAGTTTGATCCTTCCTTAAACACGTTAAAGATAAGGATATTAAGTTAGCGAGAGAATTAGTACTGTTAAAGAACAGAGGAGAGAATTAATGCCAACGACTTTATAGCCCAATTAGCATGCAAGCTCCATGCAAGTAAGAGGGCATGAGTTCCATCCGTTTATAATAGAGTATGCCACTTTAACAGAAGAAAGGAGTGGACTAACTGTGATTCGATAATCGATACCCTTTAAAACACGATCTTTTATTGATGATGGGGGAAAATCATATCAAGAGAGTTATCTATCGCCATGGGAAGAAAAAGAAGGAAGCTAAGGAAGGAAGGGGGGGGAGAGGTTTTATAAATGAAGCTTTAGTATTCATCAAACATGCATGGTCGTCATCGTCATCATAATTTGGATCAAGTTTAAAGTAAGAAAGAAGAAGAATATATAGAGAAGTTCAGATTCTTCGTACCTCTCTTGTAGTGTTGTGATATGTGCTGGAGGACAGTGATATGGAGCTTTCAATCTGTTTTGAAACTTGAAAATATAATGTTGCAGAGATTAGTGAGTCATATATATAGAACGAAGAAGGAGGTGATCGATGTTTGTAAGTAATTGAAAGTATCAATTTTTTTTCAAATACTTTGCTTGTTTGTTAATCTTATTGTTCTGATACAAAATTCCATGCCTGTACTGTCCTCTATTTTCGTAGTCATGGATAACGACCTTCAATGGCATAATCTTCCAATAAGATAATAATTAATGCCTTCTTTTAAACAATACGTACCTTTAATATAATCAAAGCATGCTATTTAGTCAGAAATATAAACAACATATCTCATTTTCAATGAATAGTTTTTATAATGCAAGGAATGTATCCTTTTTTCTTCCAAGATAACCAAATCTGTTTTTCCTTCTTACATACTTCAAAAACAGTTTATCTAACCTAATCTGCATCTTCTTACAGAAAAGGAAAGGCTAATTATTTTATCATACTTGCAATAATAATGATGATGATATTCTTTTGGGTTTACAAGGCATATATATAAACAATGTGACTAAAGCACAACTACTAGCAGATGGGCCCTACATATATATGGACTTTAATTTGAAGAACATGTTTAATTGTTATTTTTTATAATTTTAATTAATAGTAATATTATTTCTAAGTTGTTATAATTGAAGATTTCATGCTTAGTAAACAGGTTCCTCGCTTCTGAACCATTCTCAAGCAGGCCTAATCATGAAAATAATTTAATGTATTATTGTGACATTTAAAAATTTTGAATTTCAAAATTTTATTTAGTTTTGGTTATTTTCAAGTTTAGACAATAGTTTAATAGTGTTCAAGGTTTGATTTTGATTAGCTTTGGAAGTTTGGGCAATATAGTTTGACACTTTAATTCACTAATATTTATGTTTTAAATTAAAAATTTTAAAAAATTTATTTTTTTCCCGGTATTAGTAGAATGGTTTTAGAATAAGTGAGCTTTTTAAACCCAACCATTAATTTAAACCATGGCCTGTCAAGGGCCAGCTATTTAGATTTGAGTAATAGAATGGTTTTAGATGGCCTTTGTTATCTCTAAATTAATGCCACTCTTTTTTCATACAAAGAATAAGGAAAGTGGTAAGGGATTAAGACATTACATTTCAACATGAGATAGGTATATAGAACAACAACAATTTTATTTTTATTTAATCCATACATCAACATTTTAATTTTAAAATTTTAGTTGTCTAATGTAAATAATTAACTTTTTTTAAAAAAATTGATTATGAGAATAATATTTCAATTTATTATTTCACTTTTGTCATAATAAAATAAATAACAAACAAAAGCTAGGTCAATTTGCTTATACTCATCATTGGGTCCAATTCTTTAATCAAATCTTAATATGCATATGTATTTTTTTCGATAACAAAAATTCACATGCATGGAGAAAATTTTAAAATTCTATTAAGGTATCATTAATAATGAAAAGCATTAAACCTATTTTTGTCCTTATTGTTTACATTGATTTGGGTTTTAGTACATGAAGTTTAAAATTAATGGTTTTATTCCAAAGTTCATTCTATCTAAAAAATGTTAATTCCTAAAGTTTTATAAGGTTATGATGCTTTTGATCAATTTTGGTTTTGGTATCTATACTTTGAACGGATTTTTGTTTTGATCCTTAAATTTAACGGTATTAATTAATGCCATTAAATATCTAAATCCTTGTAAAATTACATATTGAACCATATGTTTAAAATTTTAGAAACCAAAACTAAGAAGATAAAAATACAAAAATCAAACAAATAAAAGAATTTCTATATGAACATGTCATACACTAATTATTTCTATATTAAATTGTCTAGTTATTAAATCATTTCACCGTAATTAATAGAATCAGTAATACAAACAAAATTTACAATGTTAAAATTGGGTCTATGTCATTTTAAAACTAGAATGACTAACAGCTTTAAACAAAGTGAAATTGAGGAACAAAAACTACAACTTTTAAACTTTAGAAACCTAAATTTAAATCTTGGTAAACTATGGAACCAAAGGTAGGTTTAACCTAATAAAAATCACATTTGCTAATATTTGATTGGAGAATCAAACTTAATGGATACATAAGTAAATGACATGAGTTTCATCCTAAAATAAATATTAACTTTAAAAAACCTGAACGCATTGTAAACTTTCTAAATTTAATATAAGTGATTTTATATAAAAAAACATTTAATAGAATGTAGCAAGCATATCCACATAATTATCATTCCCGCCTCTATTTTGGACCTCAGAAGTAACACGTCAGCATCGAACTTTGAACTACCCACAAAGTAGGTTTCCATGTGGCAACCAATAGGAGAAAGTTTCATCCCAAAGAAATAGTATTACTACTATTTAATATATGTGTCTATATATATATAAATCGATTTTTAATATATGCATGTGTGTATGTATATATAAATCGATATATATATATATGTATGCATTTTTTAGGAAAAATATTCATGGTTCGTTTTAGGCAAATCACTGCACGCAAGACCATTATAAGAATATGTCCCATTACCCATCGTCTATAGGTTCAACTGACAAAGGTATTGGACACTCTCACCAAAGGGAGAGGGTTCGATACCGGGGAAGATCACTTTGTTGTGGCTCCAGTCGCGGGTAAACGCCTGAGGGTAATTAATAGCTCGCCCTGCTCAATATTAGTATGACCTAAGAGGAAGGGAGATTTCGCCCTGCCCTTGGCTTGTGGGTGAGCCCAACCCCCTGCCTAAAATTTTTCTATAAAAAAAAAAGAATATGTCCCATTTTGAGGCACTGAACACATTTCTAACTAATCCATTCATTTGTTATGTTGACACGCAATATATATATATATCTAGCTGTAAGGGTATGGTTTTCTTAGTCTTTTTCTAATTATGCTTTTAGATATAGGGTATATTATAATTACGGTAAATAGGTAAAAATAACTCAGAAGTTTTATGAATAAGTACTTGACACATGGAAGTTATAGGGGCGATTTTAGATCCAGAAGTTTTAAAATGAGTCATTTTCGATGATCCCACTGTTAAAATATTAACTTTGACAATCACGTGCTTAATGTTAAAAAAATTGATGCTTCAGGAAATA
>JANTPZ010122625.1:0-11415 GCA_025593235.1 Vachellia pachyceras | reverse complement strand
TATATATATCAGAGACATGGTCCTATAAATTGTTCAAAATTTAATTTGTTTTTCCCTCACCTTCATAGTTCACATCTCATTAAAATCGATTCCAAGCAAACTTTTTTCCCTTCCTTTTTTTTTTAACCAAATGTATGTGATTCTATTAACTCAGAATGTTCCCTTTCTGTTTCATTTGTCTTACAAAGCCATGCTTTAATTCCAGCAAAAAGAAAAATATGAAATTCATGAGTTGGAGGCCTGGTTTTAATAAATTGAGATTTTTTATAAATGATAGAACCCAATATTTACATGGTTTTTAAAGTATTTTATGGTGTTTTGTAACACTTTTACCCTCATTTTACATGCATTTATACCATTCTTGATTATACTAATTCATGCATTGCATTTTTCTGATTTAAGGGTAAAATGGGTCATTTATTTCATCCAATCTATGAATGCTTTAATCTTTAATTTATTTAGATTTTACAATGCTTTAGTTTGTAGACATTTGGAGGAGATTTAAAGACCAAAATTGAGCATTAAGGAGCCACCATTTCACCAAGAGCCAAAAATAATCGGAGGAGCCCTCTACCCCTATTAAGTCAGTCACAATTTGGATGTATTTTCAGAAGCTGTTTGTTTGTTCCAAGCACAACTCCAGTCTATCTATATCGCCACTTCAGTGATTTAAGCACTAATAGAAAAACCCAATTTAGCGACGGAAAAATCTGTCGCTAAATGGGTAAATTCCGTCGCTAAAACAGATTTAGTGACGGAAATTGTCCGTGACTAAATCCGTTGCTAAAATAAGATCACTAATTCACTAAGATCACTAATTCTAGCGATGGAGAATGTCGTCGCTAAATAAGCAACATCCAATTTCGTCGCTAAAATATTATTATTTATTCCATTCATATCCGTCGCTAAATACGATATATTCTGTCGCTAAATTGGCAATTATGTGTATTTAGCGTCACTATATTTGGCAATTCTATCGCTAAATCCATCGCTGATTACAAATTTTCCAAAATATATTATAAACAAATCATATTTAATCACACAATTGACCCAAAAGGTAAATTTTAACTAGTAATATCAAGTATATAGTATCTTTAATCATAAACACTCTAAAGTATGATAAAAGTCTGAAAGTTGAAAAAATACATATAAAAGTTAAGAGCTTCAAACAATACATAATTAGGATAGCATAGGTCTCTTTCCTGTATATAATTTTCCTTCTTATGTGTAACACCGAAATGTGATTCAAAAGAGGCTCAAGCTCTTCAAGTTCTTTCTTCTTCCTTTGTTTTTTGGAGAGTTGACGTTCTTCCTCCTTTGGTGCCACAGAAACTTCAGCAGACTGCTTCACCTTCACCTCATGCTCAGGGTTCGCAGAGAGCTCAGGTTCATGATCAAGCTCTTCCTCAACATCATCATCCCCTTCATCTAAATTATCTTCCTCACTCTCACCATCCTGTTATCAGAGAAATTATCAATTATGATATGTTAAATGTAGAAGACCAGAACAACATCACACTCGACTTTAGATCATGAAAACAAAAAAAAAAATTGGCATGCAGGCAATTGCAAAATTACCATCACGAGAAGATTTTGGTAACTATTTATCTCACCAGATAACATTTTTTAGTGTGTTTATAAGTTGACCCTTCTGGCTGATTTCAGTGTTACACATTAGAATGCCAAGAACCAAATTTCTGAAATTCATTTTCGTAGAGACATGTAGCCATATCCAATCTTTCATTCTTACAATGTCTAAATCTCATAACTCCACACATCTGGTATCTAATAACACAATGCACAAAAGGCCCAATCCAATAGAATTCCTATTTTTTTACTTCAACAAACATCAATTATGACTCAGATATATTTCTGCTTGTATAATCAAGAAAAAAGAATTCCTATAGAAACACAATGCATAGTAAAGATTTAAGAGACATGATAAATAAAAGAGCAATACTGATCGAACAAGCCTAGAATGAAGAAGCAACTTAAATCGATGTATCTACGTGTAATGTAAAAATTTATCAGAAGCTACACTAGTTATAGGCTCTTGACAAAACAACTCAATTCTTAGACTCCCAACAATACCCCCAAATATAGTGTTTGAATATAATGCTAGTAGCGAAACAATGCTAATATAATATATTATTGGTCATATTAACAGAGTGGATATTATACTTCAACAACAAATGAGACATGGCAACACTCAGAATGTTTAAATAACGAAGGGATTTAATAAGTAGCACATGTCAAAATGTGAACAATATAACACTCAAATGGATCAGGATTTTACCTATTATACAACAGAGTATTTGCCTGGTTGAGCATCACCTGGTAGGGTCCCAGGAATTCTGGGGAAAATCATTTATCTCCAACTCAGCTTCATAAAGCTCAGGCATTGCACCAGAAATCTTTGCTAATTTATTTTGCAGGTTCATAGCAGCTAATGCTGCTCGAGTTGCTCCACCACTAGGAACAACAGGCAGCCCTGTCCCAGGCATAACTCTGCAGTCTGGAGACCAAGAACAGCAGGCAAAGAAGCAGGCAGACCAACATTTGAAATTACCTCAGAAGTAGAGGGCATTGTAGGAGTGTTTGCTTTGGTGGCAGCAACTAGAATTTGTGCAAGAGCAGGATGCCGTGAGATGTCACCTCCTGCCTTCCTAATACCTTAATCTTCATCCTCAGAATCAGACTTATCTTCTCCAGACCCATATTCTTTGGCTTGTGCTTTCTTTGCTGCTCTCCTCACCTCATCTTCTTCTTCATTAAATTTCAAGCCACTGCCTCCATAACCAGTCCCATGGGCTTGCTCAAGTCCTTGGTTAACTTCTGCCATAAATCCATCAGCAACTATTTGTTCAGATAGCTCCAAAGCTTAAACCAGATCTGGTGCATATCTCATGTTTATAGATTCAAATAAAAATAAATTCTCTGAAAGAACTATATTTTGTTTGCATCATATTAAGGTTTCCATCATATAGTGAAGATCCATCAGAGAAATCCTTGAACGTGGGTGCCAATAGACCTTTATATAAATTATTTGTTAAAAATACTAAGTGATGCAAATAGACCTTTATAGTGTATGGAACTTACCTTCTTGAGTTCCTTAAGCTTGGCAACGTATACACCTTTAGTTTCATCTTCACCACCTTCATATAACCAGTCTTCTACTTCCTGAAGTTTGGCACTAGACTCCTCCCTCTCTGAAGCAGTGACAAATTCTTGGTATTTGTCAGCAAGCTGAAGCAGTTGAAGCAAGTTCAGTTCAATGAATCCTCTACTTATATTAGACCTCGGACAAAGGGGAATGCAAAATTTTTTTACCTTGTTTCTCATGTCATAAACATATGCCTCAACCGCGTTTTCTTGTCTTTCGTTTCCTCCATCACTCGATCTTGTAAAGCCATTTCAAACTCCTGCTCTACAGCTTTCTGGAGATCTGCAGTGGTATATTTGTCTTCTTGACCTTCTTCTTTGGAGCCTCAGCTTATAAAATTACAGCCAAGTCAGTCAAACGTATAGAATATTAGACAATTACGCTTGAGAAAACCAGGCTTGCATAGAAACACAAATTCACAATAGTAGTGCAGGTGAGCATGTTTGTATAGGGCAGCATAATTACATCAAGGTAAGACTTCACATTCAACTACACGAGAACACATTAAATCCATTACTATGACAAATAGCAAATCAGGAAAATCTGTTATGAAACAATAACAGATATTTTTTAACCACTATGAAGTACAAATATTTGATAATTTGAATTGCCACAAACTAATTTTGCTTATTGGCAGCTACTACATATAGAAGCAAAACCATCAAGATCTCATCACCACCCCCCCCCCCAAAAAGAAAAACAACTCACCTAAACCGTTCTCGATTTGCATACCCACTTAAAAGCTCCAATATAAAACAATATACCACATGATATGAAGAAAAGATAATAAATGGGTTAATCAATCCGATGTCAAAATATAAGGTCAAGAACAGAAGAGATAAGTAATTATAAACTAAGTAGTTTTAGCGTGTAATTATAAACTAGGTAGTTTTAGCATGTATAGATTACACCAGTTGACAGAACCAACCTTGGTATCATTTTCCATCTGCACAGGTTTGTCAGCTAAATCAAGAATGCTGTTTTCGACCCCAGGGGTGTCGGCAGTTGCGAAAATCAGCAGCTATATCTGCTTGCATCATTGAATTCATTATTGTTTAAAACTACAAATAAGTATCTAAAATGAAATAATCAATATAGAGGACACAAAGTAAATCTTACAGCTGGGGCTTCTTCAATTATTTTCTGGTGTCTTTTCTGCACACTGCAATCTGTCTCATACAAATGCAGAACTTTCCCATGCTTGTCCTCAAAAATCTATTGAGCATAAAAGAATTTGCTAGAAACCTGTGTCAAAGAAAATATTAAAAGATCTAATATATGACTGAGAACCACAATTGCTCTGCATGATTGGAGCTCTTGCTGCAGACAGAGTGGCCAAGCTCTTACTGCAGACGAAGTGGCTGAGCTCTCGCTCAGGTTAGGGCTTGGTGATTTCAGATGGCGCCTTCGTGCAGTGAGAATAAGAGGGAAAGTGGCCGACACACTGAGATGAAGATGAAGACGCATGGAGAGAGAACTTCAGTAACATGGAGATGAGATCAGTGGCCAAGCTCTTGCTACAGATGGAGTCGCCGAGCTCTCGGGGGGTTAGGGCTTGGTGATTTTGAGTGGCCAACTCTCGTGTAGTTAGGGCTGGAGATTTGGTAAAGTGCTTATGATATCTTCGGCATTGGAGACTTCAGATGGCGGTAATTTTACAATTAGATAATTAGAAAAAAAAAAGGAGGGAAAGTGGGAGGGAAATTGAAAATTTTTTTGAATGGGAGGGAAATTCAAATTAGAGGTACGGAGCTAATCCCCAAATTTTGTACGGTTATTGTCATCTTGTTTTTCTCTGATTTGAGAAATGGTTATCAGTATTATTCAAAAAAATTAGAAAAAAATTGAAATAAGAGGGAAAGTAATCATGTATGCTTGTCCTCTAAAATTTAAACAATATAAGATAGAAATTAAAAAAATAAATATATTAACTCCTTTATTCCTCTAAAATTTCATGTTAAAAATTAATATGGATAACTCAAAATTACAATAAAAACTTTTCTCACTAATTTGAAAAATTAGAGAGGAATATAATATTCCTCGCTAATTAGGTATTTTTAGAGAAAAATAACTAAGTCATCGCTAATTTTCCTCGCTAATTTGAAAAATTAGAGAAGAATTTAATATTCCTCACTATTTGGCATTTTAAAGAGGAATATCCAAGTCGCCGCTAATTTTCCTCACTGATTTGAAAAATTAGAGAGGAATTTAATATTTCTCACTAAATTCCTTGCTAATTGGGCATTTTAGAGAGAAATATCCAAGTCGTTGCTAATTTTTCTTGCTAATTTGGAAAATTATAGAGAAATTTAATATTTCTCTCTAAATTCCTCACTAATTAGGAATTTTAGAGAGGAATATCTAAGTCGTCGCTAATTTTCCTCGCTAATGAGAGGAATTTAATATTCCTCGTAATTGGGCTATTTAGAGATGAATTTTAAAGTCGTCGCTAATTTTCCTCGCTAATTTGTAATTTTCTAGTAGTAAAGGTCGTGATCTAATCGCCTATCAATGATGCCACGTGTTTTGAATTAGGTCTTTCATCTTCTACATATATGGGAAGAAGCAGTTGCAAAAGACACTTCTTACTCTACAAATTTGCAGAGGAGAGCCTCCAATGCTGCCCTCACATCTCCCACTTCTCCATCCATTCATATTCCATTTTCAGCTATTGCAGTCCATTAAAACCACTTCCACCACCTTCTTTCCATTTTTCTATTTCCATTTCCACTTCTCTCATGGCATAATATCCCTGTGGTGGTAGCTACGGTTTTGAAGCAATGAGAGGCTAGATCATTAGTCTCTTGGTGAAGAAGAACAAAGCTTGAGCTCATAGACACACTAGGGGAGCTTTTTCTTAGTCTTAATCTATGTTTAAGCATGTGTTGGTTATTTCTAGATTTAGGAATTTCTACTGTCATTTAAACTATTGATTATAGATTTGTAATTGTGTGATTAGACTATATAATTAGATTGGATGTTGTTTTTATGTCGAATTATATATATGCATTTTAGTTGTGATTAATCCATTGTGTTCATTTAATTGTCAATGATTATTGATAATTAATGTGTTTACTTGAATTATATGGTTGTTGATTTACAATCATTAGAGCATTTCCATCATCCATTCAAGTGAACTCTAAGTGGTTTTCAACAATGTGTTAATAAGTGTTAATTAAATTTAATCAAAGCAAGTTTTCACTAATTCAACCATTAGATTTAAGCGATTGCTTGGGGTTTTTATCTCGACTTAGAGAGTTGCAACTCCCACATTATTTTGAGAGCAATGATAATTGAGTTCCCATCATCAAGGACCTATATCATCATAATACATTTTAATTCAACCATCCCATTGTTAAAGCAAAACACCAAAAAAATTACTTGCATTTTTCCTTCTATTGCATCACAATATTTACAAATTAAACCCTCTTTTATACCCAATCAACATGTTTTTGACTACCAATTTAGACTAGGTTTACCAACAAACCACTCCTTGAGAAGAACGATAGGTTGTACCCTATACTACATTATTTGGTGCAATCAAATATTGAACTGATCGGAAGGCAACTATCATGTCCGATCAATAAGTAAATTGAATGACCAACATTTGTGGTTATATTTTTATATTATAAAGAATTTCCTGGGTCTTGAACCAATCCAACATTTGTCTTATTTTGACACTTCTAAAATTAGTTATAATTTTTTGGGACTTAAATATTGAATGAGACAAAAATGCAAGTATACAGAGTGCATAGTTTGAATTACACATTTTTCTGTATCTTGGACGATCTTCAAAAGTCACTTTGTTTTTCCCCTTTTTTTGGCTTTTTTAGCCATTTCAAATGCCACTTTCACACCATGAATTGGAATGCAAATACCCCATTGAAATCGATCTACTGAAAAAATGACAAAAATTAAAAGTATATTGTTGGCTATTTTTTTGTTTGTGATATAATTTAAATTAATATTGAATATAAAATGTTAATTCTTTTACCCTTTTCCTATTCTTTATTTGTATAATGATCTTTTGAACAATTAATTATAGGGTAAAGGTGCAAAAATACTCAATCTTTTTAAAGGAAGAGCAGAAATATAATCTCCGTTAAGTTGATTGTTAGTTTCACTTGAAACGCTTATGTGGAAACTAATACAACCATAATAATGCCTAGATTGGTAGTTGAGGTGCAAAAATTCATACAAGTTTTTACCCAAAGAGGAAAAAAAATACCCTCGGAGGTGCAAAGTACTCAAACTTTTAAAATGTGAGCAAAAATATCATCACTGTTAATCCCTATTATATTGATCGTTATTTTGATTGAAAAATTGACTTGGATAATGTCTCAAACTAATTTTAATCATAGCTTGCAATGGAGGGAAAAAGAAGAAAACATATCAACCCACTTGTTTTTTGTTTGGCTAAGCACAAGTATTTTCCTACTGAAAGCAATCCTATTCGAGATGATGTTGGAAACTAAATAAGGACACATTTTCTTATGAGAATTTGAACATTGGTTCATCATGTTGTGAGTATTAGTCTCTTCAGACAGACCCAATCCCCATTGGTGTATCAAACCACTTTTAATTGTATGAGTTTGTGTAAATATGCATGGTTTGGCTCCCGTCTTCTTTAATAGATGGTTTTATATTTGATTTGTTTTTCTTTAATAGATGGTTTTATATTTGATTTGTTTTTTATTTGATTAATGAGTTTGTTGATCTTATGGATGATGCATTCTTTTTCCCTTCAGCCACCAGCTATAATTAAATTAGCGACATAATTATTCATGTTAGTGTTGTCAATCAGACTAACAGTCAACATAATTGGCATTAGCAGTGATGGTATCTTTGCTGACATTTTGAAGGTTTATAAATATTTTTGCATTTTTTAAAATTATATTGGTATGATTTCAATCAAACTAACGGTCAACATAATTGGTATTAGTAGTGATGGTATTCTTACTGACATTTTAAAATTTACAGTAGTTTGCACTTTTGAAAATTATATCGTTATGTTTTCAATCAAACTATTAGTCAACATAATTGGTATTAGTGATGATGGTATTCTTGCTCACATTTTGAAAATTTATCATTATTTCTGCACCTCAATTAGTAAAAGATTGATTATTTTTGCACCTCAATTTTGGGTAAAATCATAAGTATTTTTCGCACCTCAATTGTTAGCATGTACATTATTTTGGGAACCTTTGACATTTCTATAGTGGATATAGGGAGATGTTTGTAGGACAACATACCCATAATGTGAACCATTTAGGTAGTATATAGTTTTAATTGATGCATTAACTAAATAGCCACATGTTTGGTTATAATCTTCCACAACATGGCATTTGTGAGATTACATTAGGTTTGGAGCATATTACCTTAATTATCCTATTAAGAAAATACGTCTTAATAATATTAGTAAATTTATTTCACAAGCCTTAATGAATATTGTATTTCCCTTTGATGTTGAACAACTAAAAGCTTATGCTCATATGCAAAATGGACTTGCAGAATCATTGATTCAATTATTGATTGCAAGACCTATACTTTTGATAACTAATCTCTCCATTTATGCTTGGGGCCATGCCATTTTGTATATAGCAATGTTAATTTGTGTTAGGCCAACAAGTTATTAGAAGGCTTCCCCTTTGCAAGTGGATATATTTAGTCAGTCATACCATATATACCCTAATTGCTTTAATATATGTGGATATCCTGATTTAATTGATCGCTTATGATAACTTCGAACCTTTAGGAGTTTCATACATTTTGAATGTATGCTTCTAGCAAATTGAATCATTAAAGGATTTTCATATTTTATGTCTAAATCTCTGCATGTATTTGACCCTTTATATAAGTATAACAGTTTTTTAAATATATATACAACTAATGCTTTAAATCCATCTGTGATTCACAAAATTATATTCCATAAATGCATATCAAAATTCCATATATTGCTAGACTACAAACCTGAAAATTTAATCTACCATGATTGCATTTTACTTTTCTCATGCAAATTCTCATTGATACTAATATCACACTTCAAGTACTCAGGCTAAAAATTGAAGTTACAGGATTTGATATTATATCTTTTCTTTTCTATTAGTCAACTATCTTATTGTGTCAATCTCATGATGACACATATGTGTACAAGATTCTCATTTACACTAAACTATGGTCAACAACCTTATCTTTTCCAAGTTCCTTTTTATATGACATAACTTTTTGATATCTTTATCACTTTCAGGTATCGGAACCTCTTCCAGGGCCTTACAAATAATTGTGTGTTACCTCCATAATATGATCATCTTGATTATTTTCTCCCTTTGCCTTTCTTTTGGAATCGATCATTCTATCATGCATCTAACATATTTCTCATTTTCATTTATACTACTTGGAGCTTTCAGTTGGAGTATGAGATTTGAAAATTCTAATCTAAGTCAGTAACTGCATCTAGAAAATATTTTGCAATATTTAATGAACTTCTTATTCATACCACTATATTTGACGATCTAGATTTAATTTTTGAAATGCATTCTTATTCTTTTTCAAACTATTCATTTTCTCCCCTTCATGTTGGGAAAACTTTATCAAATGACAAACACATGCATTCCTAAATCCATTTGTTTCATATGGAAACAAATAAGAAATTGGAGCATTTTTACTAACATGTATTTTCAACTTTAATTGAATATCCATATATGTGCAATGTGGTGGATTGATAAAGAATATATATTGCACATTTAAGATTTTGAGAGAAAAGTATCTGGCTTCAAACCAAAAGCCAATTATAGGAGAAGAATTAATAACACTTTCTTGGATAACACAATTATATGTGACAATACATAAAATCAAACTTCCAAATACTGAGAAGGGAGTATTGTTCTCATAAGTTTTAATCTAGCTATTTAGGGAGGCTTCGATAGATATGCTTTTACCAAGCATATAATCATTGAAACTTAAGGAACAATCACTAGCATTTTCAACAAAAACTATATTGGTTGCATTATTATACTACTCCTTACTTTACCTCATTAGCTTCATATTAGACCAAGATTGAACCACTTTTAGGCCTTACTTAACTTGAATTGACCAAAGAAGTGAAATTACAAAATCCTTCTCTAATTACTATTCATTTGGTCAAAAATTTCAGTTTTCTGGCCTAACTTTAATAATTCAAAACTAATTTCTATATGAATCTTATAACATTCCGTACAAGGAAAATACTCATTTGTCCAGAGACTTGCCAAATTGATACAGTTTATTACGTGAAGTTACATTGTTCATATGATCATTTTTCCATGTTTTTCTTCGCAATTTTTGCATACCATAACTTTTTGCACAAAAGCCCAATTCCAAAAAACTTTTGCTGTTTTAAACCTTACCATATAAACTATTTTCCCACCAAATTCCAGACACTACTACAAAAGGTACTTTTTACGCCCTATTTTTAACCTAATAGGTGCCCTTTCTCCTGGGGGTGTAAACGTGAGGGAAGTAGAAAGTTAGGGTCTACGGCGCCCTATATAGAAAGAGAAGCTGTAGGGTAAACCTACGGCGCCCTACATTTGTATATAGGGCGCTGTATAAACAAATCAGGCGCCGTAGCCCTCGCGATAACCTCCTCCCCATCGCCTTGAAGCCCAACTCACGCTCGTAGGATTTGGAAGCACCGGATTGAACTCACACTGTAGCATTTTGAAGTCGAACTCACACCCATGCCCCCTTCGGCTCCTCCGCCGGAGCACCAGATCAACCAAAGCAGCAGCTGAAGATGAAAGATCGACAGCCAATTCCAGCAACGATGAAGACGAGTCCGATTTCTGCGCCGTGGATGGCTGAGGGGCTATCGCTTGATTGAGGACCAGGTTGGTCGAAGAGGACTGTTGCTTCTTGAGCTGCAAATCCCTGTAGCATTTGGAACATAGATTCTGCATCGTAAGACTGCTGAAGAAAGCGAAAGAAAGAAACCATCAACAATCACATTTCCACACCAAAAAAAGCATGGTTATGGGGGCTCTTGACATGTATGCAAAGTGTGGTGCTGTAGAAGAAGCATTTAGTGTTTTCAAGTGCTTACCCAAGAGAGATTTGGTGTCCTGGACTTCCATAATCACCGCATCTGGATCTCATGGTCGTGTATTAGAAGCCTAAGCCCTTAGAGCTTGGTATACTTGTTGGTAACAATTTGGTTGACGGTGTATTTGCAAAGGATACTCTGTTCCATGATTTTCTATCCCAAACAGAGTGTA
>JANTPZ010122624.1:0-15852 GCA_025593235.1 Vachellia pachyceras | reverse complement strand
AATTTCAAAAGATATTCAAGATCTAATCTTGAATTTCGAAATTCAATATTCAAAATGTTAAATTCGAATTTTGCAATCTTAACTTGGATTAAATTGATCTGATCAAATCATATCCATTTAATTAATCTAAATAATGAGCCAACAGATTTAATTTATCCTTATAAATTAAATTGGTGTTAGTTATTTAATTTATCAAATAAATTAAACTAACACACACAAATATTATTTATATAATATTGTGCAATTTCGAATTTCAACATATATACACATATATTTAAAATTCGAATAAACCCTAGAAATAAAGCTTATGTTAGGCTGTTCATGCGTGCGACCCTGTAGGCCCATATAAAGTTGGCAGTGGGCTAATCTCACCATAAGCCCACAAGTCGCAAGCGGTCTCTAGCAAAACATTATGACTACCCAAATTATACGGGGATCGTTAACACGACGCAACATTTTACGCAACCACATCACGTCCCTTTTGTCACGCGATACTTCGGTCAAGGATGAGGCATGGATGACGTCATCCTCCTATTCCCGACCATTACTTTCTCAATCCTTGAGTAGTATGATTAAAGAAACGAAAACCCCTTTCCGTTACAGTATGGCCATACATTTCTCAGACTCACTCATCGAGGGGTCCAATAATATCTCTCAACTAATGTGAGGGAAAAATCCCATCTTGATCACTCACATTCCTCCACATGAAAACCCTTAAGCCCGATTATAGCCTTTATCATCACCCGGTCAAAGGTGACTTTTGACTAAGTCAAAACTTAGTGACTCTCATGTAGGAATCCATGATGATCTTAAGTCAAAGGGCATTGTGACGTGATTACATATGAGATAAGCTAATAACTTAATCCATGCAGCTTTCTCATAGCGGGTCGGTCCAGCACCTTGTAATCTTACAAATGCCTATGACTTTGATTCGTATCTCCATACCTTATTAAAGTCATACTGGTCTTACTCTATTTTTGTTCCCACATAGATAACCGATCAGGGACATTTAGGACAATATTCATAATTTGCCCATAGATGCAATTATCATAATAAACATGCATAAGTTATGATAATTAAATGGAGAAAATACATTAAAATAAATAATGTGTGAAGTACAATGATTGGCCCCTAGGGCACAATTTCCAACACCTAATAGCATACTATTACATCAGAAGATAACTACTCCCAAATAGGCAAACTCCACTGCCTGCACTACTATAGCCCATGCATGTGAATTTGCTTTAACAATCTAATATAGAGGGCATATACATGGACAAGGAGCTCTTTGGCTAACATCTAAACTGTTTGATTTGAGTAACTCTAATTTTATCATCAGAGAGATCCACATGCAATCCTCCTATCAACCATAAGAGTTCTTTAGATTTAGATCCAATATGATGGGTAAGAGTAGCTTCATCTGCAGAGAGAACATAAAGTATGGTAAACCAATTGCACCAGAGGGTTTGAATTCATATTGCAGTGGCATAATTAAACAAAATAATCATATTAGAGATATACCGTTTTATCTCTCACTCCCTTTAATAGCTGTGGCTTTTGTCTTTTTTTTTTTTTTTTTGCCAATACTTTGAAAGTTCTCAAGTTCTATCACATGTGAAGGTGGCCAAAAAACTATCTCATGTTCCATTAAGCAAATGGTACATCTAAATCTAATCTCTAAAAATTTAGTCCTCAAGAAGTTCCCATGTTGTAGTATGTAAAAAGAATATACTTTTGTTCCAGAAAAGTGATCACAATATTTTCTTCATTCCAATGGAAATCATATATATGAACTTTGCCAAGGTTTGCAATGCTTATAAGTAAAAATAGGGAGTGAATGCTACAAAACAGAGAAAGAGGATTGGAGCCTAATGCCTCACACGCTTACCTATCCTCCCTCTTTCCCACTGTACTCTTGCTTTTATTTAATGATTTTGTTTTGCTAACAAAATTCTACAAAAATATCTCATAGGTGTGTTCAGACCTATTATGTGAACCTAAAAAGATGTTGATGAGAAAAGGTCTGAATCCAGCATAACAGACTCAAGCCCAGATGCTAGAGAGGAAACGAAAGAAAAGCTTTAAAATTGAGGAAAGGGAAAAGGAAACCTGATCAGTCTTTTTCACATGCAAATAAAATGCAAAGTGTAACATCTCTTACTTATACCTCTAAGCTTCCATTATAATGCTTTGGAACCAATTCATGGCCTCAAGTAACTTAAATTGTAAAAAGGGACTAAATTGAAAACTTTCATTTATAAGAAAGTTACTATTCACAGTTTTTAGGGTCGACTTTGAAAATTTATAACTAATTATAGAAAAATCGAAATTGAGTGGTTCCAACTTCTATTTGAAGCTTATAATTTCCTTTATGAGGGAAAAATACTAATTTGAACAGTAACTTGTCCAATTGGGACAGATTAATTCGTGAAAAATCACTGTTCATATGGTAATTTTTCTTTTTCCCAGGGTTTTCTGTGATTTTTCCCCAACTTTGAACAGTCATAAATTTCTGTACAAAACTCCAATTCCAGTGATATTTGTCTTGTTTTAAATCTTGTAATGTGAACCATTTTTCCACAAAATTTCAGCTCAATTGGAGTTCATTTGCTATATTCCTCGACAGGGTAAAGTAGGGCAAATGACCAACTTTACTTTCAGCACTTAACCAAATTTCTACCTTAACTTCATAACTTACCATTTTGATTTCTAAACCTTTCTTAACCATTTTAACCTATGTAATTAGGTATTCTCAAAGCATAAACCAATTATCATGAGTCCATAATACATCCACAAGTCACATTACATAACACATTACAACATTTAAACTAAGTACATAAAGTTCTTAACAAAGTGCACAACATTATACATCAACATTTGTC
Source organism: Vachellia pachyceras (assembly GCA_025593235.1). Lineage (NCBI taxonomy): Eukaryota > Viridiplantae > Streptophyta > Magnoliopsida > Fabales > Fabaceae > Vachellia > Vachellia pachyceras. Next base: position 12,970 of record JANTPZ010122624.1, on the reverse strand, counting down.
TCATGCATCAACCACTTTCTCCTTACCCTTGAGGGTGCCTCCACCTAAAAATGGTTAATGGGGGAGAGTGAGATTTCAAAGAAATCCCAATAGCAAAACTTTATAACAAATTTTCATAAAATGCATGACATGTTTCATAAAAAGTGTGAATGCATAAATGGAATGAATGTGCACATGAGACATGGATATGCATATGGCCATAGCACATCAAGCACAATTTCACACTTTCATTCTCATAAAATAAGTCATGCAAAGTTTCAATACAATTTCATAACATAAAGTTAAGTTAGAAGGTCTTGCTACCTTTACACTTTAACTTTCCTTTAATTTGCAAGCTTTCTTGACCACTATAGGGTGGAACCCCAAGGTCATTCTCTATCAGAGCCTTAGGCACAATTAGTTCAATTAGCTTGTGGATTAAGTTTAATGTGATGGAAAGAGGTTGTTTGTTTCTAACACTTGAATCACAAAGGAAATACTTAATATAAAATTTCTTTTTGGGTTTTTGGATTATGGGAGTGCAGAAAACCAAGTAATGAAGTGCAAAAGCTTTTGATGATGAATTCCCCTCGAAAATGGTTCAGGCTATCATAGTTCAAAAAATGATGACGTAGAGTAATAGTTTCACACTAAGTTTTGTAATCAAAATCCCAACAACTCGTTGGGTCAGAAATTTCATGCAATGAACTACATTCCATGAAACTCTTTTTAAAAACACTTAGTATGTGTAATGAAGCTCAGTGAAAAATCCAATACAAAACATTATCATCTCAAATACCAAGCACAACTAGGAAGATAAGAGAGAACAACAAAGATTGCATTGAATAGATAGTAATGAGACTTCACACTACCAAGTTGAACACAGATCAAATCAATACACAAATTAATCCAAGTTTGGTACGATCATAACCAAGTATTCAAGTACAAATCACGAGTCCTAACTCAGCAACTATGCAATCCGTAACAAGAACACAGATTAGAACTAATGCTCCCCTTTCTAGCTCCACGAACTCAAGCCTTCTCCATCTCCAAGAGGAAGGAAGAGGTTTAGCTCCTTATAGGCTTCAGATTGATGCTCTCGATAGAAGGTTGTGGCTGCATGATGGTCTGGAGATGGTAAATGAAAGATGGAGATGTGGTGGCTAGGGTTTGGGTGTGTGGAAGAAGATAGAAAATTAGATGAGAGGTTCTTTAGATGTGGCTGCTACCCCCTCCACATTGTGTGCAAAATTTACCCTAAATAGAGTTTCTTAACCGTCCTGGGTCGGGTTTACAATGTGGGTCAGATTTCTCTCCATTTGGAGTGTGATTCTGGGCGCTAATACACAATCTTTGCCGAGGCGCATATGGAGTTTAGCCGTGGCGAACCTCTCCCATGAGACACTGCTGCTTCTGCCTTGTTTCACTACGGCTAACAGAGAATTTAGCCGCGGTGAACTCATCTAGAGTTGCTTCCCTTAGCTTCAGTCAGAGTCCCTGAAATGAAAAGCAAGATTTTAAAGTACCTTTTTGCTATAAAATTGGATTGAATACATATATGCTCTTAATAATGTCAATTACACCCAAAATCATGCTAATCAAGGGCATGAACTCATTGTTCTAAATTAAGCGCAATCAAGATCACAATGGGCCAAAAATTGCATTAAAAACCTTGAAATTCTCAATAAAACCAATACAGAAATATAGCTCAATCAAATTCCCCCACACTTAAACCTTTATACTACTGGACAAAGCTTTTCAAAACACTCAATGATTAATAAATTTGGAAATTTCAACCTTGCTTAGGAATATCAAAAATTATTAAAAGCATTTGTCAAGGAATCAACAAGGATCAAGGAAGAGGCATTAGTAAGATGATCTCTGTGAAAGTTTAATTCAAGAGATTGAATAAAAGAGACTCCCTCTAAAAGGAAATGTGTTTATCTCTTAGCTCACTTAGCTAGGACAATTTCACTCATGGTCTGCTCAATTCAATCTCTACCATATGCTTGTAATCATTCTACCTCTCCACTACAAGATCAATAAAATGTAAATCAAGAGGGCTTTGGGGGTTAAAATGGATTATGGAAGTCAAAGACAATGAAATGGAGTAATGAAAGGAATTCTTGAATACACAACATTATAGAAAACTGCACATGTCAATGCCTCTATAATGCAAGAGTTCAAAGGAGAGTATTCAAGCATATATATATAAATTTTGATCAACACTTCTCTCTTTAAAAACACTTTTTTCTATTTTTTCTTTTTGGTTTGTTTGTTTTGTTTTTTTATAACTATCAAAGTGAAAATCACACCAATTGCATACTTGTATATAGAAAATATAGTTTCCAATGTTGGTACTCAAGAAAGAATGGCTCAAGGGGGTAGCAAAGGTCAAATTTTATTTTGGGTTTGTGTTTGGGCGAGAAGAGGGGTTTCAAACAGAAGATCTCTATCATTTTCACAAAATATTGTATCATAAATCTTTAATTAAGAATCAAAACAAGTTATAAAGAGAAAATCAAGATAGACCCATACTAATCAAATGAAGTTAGGCCCAATTATCCTCACGACAAGGCTAACGTCTTGATTAGACAATATCAAGGATTAGAAACGCAAAGAGTCACCTCAAAGACGTATCAACACTGACCCTTTGTTAGTAACTTGAAAATGCAATACACCAAAAGCTTTTATCCCTTAAAGTCATGAATGATTTTCTAAATACAATGTCTGTGAAAATCAGATTGTACTTCATGCTCAGGAGTATTAAAGGTATCAAGTTTAGCGGAATTGTTTATTTAAAATTCAAAATTATCATTCATTTTTTTATATTTTGGCATTGAAGGTTTCACCGCGGCTAACAGTTAAGTTAGTTGCGGTAAACCACACCCGAGAGGGTGGCTCTATGTGCAAGTGATTTCGCCACGGTGAAGCCATAAGATGGTTACGGTGAAACACACCCGAGAGGAAAAATCCTTTATTTGAACAACTTTGGCCGCGGTGAAAACACAATTTGGTCGTGGCGAAAGTAGTCAGAGAGAAAAATTGCAGTTTAAAAACCTCTGGAATCAAGTTTTTGTGAAAAAAAATTTCAAAATTTTTAGCAAATCAACCCATTAATGACCCACCCAAAAGTCCAAATGTGTTTGAACAATAAAACACTCAAGAATAACTCCCCTTACACTTAAATCAAACATTGTCCTCAATGGTTTGGAAAGGGATGCGGTGTAAAGATAGTTTGACAGTAAGCACATACTAATGCAATTTGGAATGAAAGCAGCAATGGAACTATATACATAAAGTGTTCATCAAAACCACAGTATACACAGTACACAACATCCATGAAAAACATAAAAATGAAAATAAAAAGAAAAAGAAAAACAGCTAGCCCAGTATAGTCGAGTTACCCTCAGAATCCTGGATCTGAGTGCCCTCATTCTCGTCTCCACCCTCAGCACCTCCTCCTGCTAATGCCAAGGGAGCTGCTCCCGATGTTTCGGCACCGCTAAGGAAATCATCCTCCTCTGGAGGCAGCTCAAACTGCAGATGCTGGGTGATCAGGGCATCCATCCTGTGTCGATATCTCCTATCCCGATCATGCTGCTAGAGCAGAGATAAGCGGAACTGCTGAAACTCGGCAGCCAGGCCCTCGATGATAATTGGCTCAGGAGACGCTCTAGGGGAAGGGGGTGCATGTGGTTCTGGGGCCTCGTGGTCATCAGCCTCAAGGTCATCAATGTCAATAAAAGGCTCCGGAGGAGGTGGGGCTACTGTTGCTCACTTAATGCGGTTATAGGTGAAAACATGGGTGGTAGAAAAAGGGTGATCCTCCAGAAGCTTAGGAACCTCCACCTCTGTGAACATGTCAAATATGAGGTGGGGAAAGATGATGGCCTTTATGGATTTGGTGGTGAGGACGGCGTCACAGAGGTTGGTGTATATAAGGCGAGGAATGTTGAAATCGATCCCCTGCATCAGCAGATAGATGCAGAGGGCTTGCCTCTTCGGCAGGTAGGCAAGGTTGCTAGTGGGGAAAATGTTGTTGCAAACAAGGTGGATAAAGGGTTTCATCTTAGGACGACACTCAGATCGTGGGATATACATCTTGGCTCGACGAGGGATATGCCACCCCTTTCCCGGCAGACACAGTGTCTCGACTATTGGTCCTCAGGAAAGTTACTAATAAAACTGACGAAGTGGTTATCCTCAATGATAGGAAGGTCATAATGGTGTCGGATGATACCGGGGTTAACAGATTGAGCTATCATAACCTCCTGGAAGTTGATGCACAAGGCGTCTCAAGATAAAAAATATATAGAAATGGTAAACAAATGCGAGGTTACCTTAGTTACGCTCACACAGTAGACAGTACGGTCAGACTCAGTAAGACGCTAGACAAATGGGTGGTCGGCAGGGGTAAGAGGAAATGAGCGCTCCTTAACTAGGGGGTATTTCTCTATAAGAGCATAAATATCCTCATAGGTAGGCTGGGGGTTTGGGCTAGGAGGAGCCACTATTCCATGATTTTTGGTACTAGGCATAGTGATGACTGGCCAAAAAGAAATAAAACAACACAAGAACACAAAATTACTAAAAGAAAATCGAAATAAAACTAAGAAGATTTTGGGCTACCAACTGAAGTTAGCCGTGACAAAAGTTAAGGTTCGTCATGGCCAAAATAGAATTTGGTCGTGGCAAATCTCAAAAGTTTGGTATGATCATAACCAAGTATTCAAGCTTTCTCCTTTAACTTTCCAAGATGGATCTTTGATGGTTTAATTTCCTATACATAATACAACATCACAACTATCAATCTCAAGCTATTACCAAGCCATGAAAGCTCTAAAAACTCAACAATTCTCTTCTTGAACTTTTACAAACCTTAGGCTTGCAAACTTTGCTTAAATGATTTATAATGCTTCCCAAAACTTTTTCTCACTTCCACCCTACACAATTTTCCATTCTAAAGCTAATGGAAGCATCAAAATCATGAAAAACTCATTCCTTCCTCAAGTTCTATAGCTGGCCGAAAATCAGAATAAGGAAGGGAATTGTGATTTTTCAAACTTTCATAATGTATAACCATATATTCTTGAGACCAAAACACTTCTCATGCATTATTTTGCTCAAAAAAACTCTTCCTCATCAAAAATAAAATTGGACAGCACCTCCCCTTGATTTTCATGCTTCCAAAAATTCATACCACAACCAAACCAAACCAATATATACATCAATAAACTCCTTATTATGCAAGGAGTGATTTGCAACCAACCTTTTCTTATAAATCCCTCTCTTTTTCATTTTCACTCTCAAGAACCCTAACTTTTAATCTTCAAAAAGAGAGGTTTAATCAAAAGAATCTAATCATTAGAAGTGTAGATGAGGTTGCAAGGATCAAGAAAAAGGTATAGGTTTGGGTTGTATAGCTTCTTACCTTGTGAGTTCTTGAAGCTTTTTCCTCTCTTGTGCAATGAATATGGCATCTTCTTTCTCTATTTGGGCTGCGAAAATGACGACAATGAAGGAGGAGGAAGAGGGGAATTTGTTGTTTAATAATTCCTTCATAAACAAATGGAAGGCTAGGATGATTTCTTGAAATTAAAGTTTCATCTAAGGGTTGAAATTTCACCAACACCTCACACATATGCTTAGCTCTTATTGGTCCTCATAAAGTAGTCATTAATGGCTGTAACTAATGGTTACACATTTGGTTACACAAACCAAATTAGATTGGAATCCGGTTACAACTTATACCGGTAAAATAACTTTATTCCGGTAACTTTTTCTACTTTTCTGGAGACCTTTTTAATTCTATTTTAATCTCCAACTATCACTTATTCATATGATAAAATATTTGTCTCCATAATACCTCTGGAAAATCCTCAAATTTCTACAGGGTTACCTTACCTTGTCAAAATACCGAAAAAGGTCTACCGACAAGCAATTAAGTTTTAGGGTATTAAAAATTTCTAGAATTTACACTAATACTCTAACCCTTTTGCTTTCCTCATAATACTTCCCGGAATGTCTGCAATTAATTTCTGAAGAAACCCCAATTTTTCAGGGTTTTTCGGATCTTTTTCCTTTTGATCCGAGAAATCTCCTTTATCGTATTCTGAGTAATAGCTTTATAAAATTTCTAGAAATTTCATATTATTTTTATGTACCTTGGACTCATATATTCGAGGCCGCCTGATATCTCAAGTAATTATTTTTCTCTAACTGATCTTTAAAATTTACTAGATGGAAATCTAAACCGAATTTGGAGAAACTGACTTCTGTCATTTTGATCAGTAGATTTTTCTCTATCTTTTGGGCATATGTTAATTTTTCTGATATCTTGGTCAACTTTGACTTTGACTTTGGCTTTTTGGTCAAATGACCTATATGCCCTTGCATTTCCTCTTATTTACTATAATGCCCTTACTTTTCTTTCAAAATTCCAATCTTACCCTTATAATTCTACTTTCATCTTTTCCTTTAATGACATTTGGATCCTTCCCAGGAGGTCACACATCTTGTCATTGCTCTAGGCCAAATACGCTTAACTGTGAAGTTGTTAAAAATTTCAATCCATTAGGCCTAGACTGCTTGTATTCTTTCTGGTTCATTAACTTCCTCTTTTTATGTACTTTCTATCTCTGGGCTTTATCTCATCTTATAACTATCGATGTGGCCTTTAATTACACTGATAGTAAAAGTATGGATATTACACATAGATAATTTCAAGGAAGAGGGTAGCGAGGATGAGAGTGTGGTCATCACTTTTGCACTGATTTAGCTTGCCGTTTGGTTCAAAGTCTTGGTCATTTTGTTTGTAGAAAGTGGAAAGTGAGGTAACCAGATCTGGGGTGCATTCTTATTGTTTCATGAACATACATTGGTCTCCCCTCTTCCCATCTCTGTTCCTCTAAGATCTATGTTCCTTGCTGAGATTTAGTGTAAAGCAACGAACTTGAAAATGGAAGCAATGGAAATGACCCTAACCCTTGTTGCATATGCTTTTCCATATTGAGAACGTTATCTTCGACTTTAGCTTGCTACGATGAGGGAATTGTTCGGTTTATTTGAATACTTTTTTACTCAATCTTTCATCTTTGGTATATCTTTGTCCTAGACATTTCTCTTTATTTGGGAGTCTTTGTTTGATTTTTTATGACTATATTGACTTTGCGGTGGAATCCACCATAGATGAGTTTAGAAGCTCTGAGCTTGAGCTTGAAGATGGAAAAATCTGAACTTGATAGCCTTGTTCAAACTGCTGACAGTGCCAGAAAAATGAGTATGTTAATGGAAAAGGCTACTTCTGTTGCTTCTAAAAGGTATATTGAAGCTGCTCTCAATTCTGCTAATGCTTCCATGAAATCTGCTTGGAAAGGACTTTCTTCTAGCAAAGTTCATCCTTCTTAGGCCAGAAAAAGGGAAAAAATTTCCTGATCAAATGTGAAACTCACAATAAATTATTGATTTATGTTCAATTTTTTATATGCATACTCTTGAAATGTACTAAAGCTATCACTGGGAGGTTGAAGAACAAGTGTAAAATCTAAGAATTTAGTGTTCATGAACCAGGGAAAATTCATTTGTTTTGGGTAGATCTGATATAAAGGTATAGTATTTTACACATATGTTAACTTTGAACATAATGTATTGAACTAATTAAAGAACATTATGATTTAATTTTAGGTTGATTTGATACATTTCAAGAAGCTTACTTTTGAACATTATGAACTGATATGATTGAAGCGATGAAAAAGTATCTTATATTAGTATTTTTCATTTTAGTGCCTGCCGATTTGTTTTTCCTACAAAAAAATTTCAGAAAAATGAAAAATTGATGGAATGGTTTTTCTCAACAATTTTTTGTAATTTCTAATGGATAATACTAATTTTTATTTCAATTTCTGTATAGGCAGTGTTCCTAGTTTTGGAGAGAATTATCTATCATATGTGCTTTTTGAGATAACATGTTAAGCGGGAAGCAAAAAACTTGGCTGTTAAGCTTTAAGCTCAAGAAAATGTTCTATATTGTTGTTGTTCGGGAGAAATATAATATACACGTAGTCTTAGTAGACATTTGTTTCTTCATAGCTTTGTTATGTAATTTGCCATACTTTTCTCTTATTTTGTATTTGTACAGTTAGCTATGTAATGAAATTTCTTTTTTTAATGAAAGGAATGAAATTTAATGATAAAAAATACATGGGCATAAAATGTCAATATTTAATTTTTTTAAAAAATGTTTCACTTTTTAAACCGCACATGGATTCGTGTGGTCTAAAATGCTACTTCTTTAGACCGCATATTCTATATGCGGTTAAAAAAAGACTTTTTAGGCCACACCTATATGTGGTTTAAAGGTACATACTTTTTAAACCGATCTAATATAAACCACATATATATGCGGTCTAAAAGGTCTTTTAGTGCTGTTTAAAAAGCACTTTCTCCTCTAGTGAATGGGTATTCCTTTTATACAAAGTCTCTGGATGATGACATTATTATGCAAAAATATTAGTGTTATGTTAGTGGTTGAATTTATGCAGTTTTCTAATTCTAAAGATGAGAATCCTAAAGTGGCAGTCATGCTTTATTATGGGGTCATCGAAGAGATTTGGGAGATAGACTACACTAAATTTAGAGTGACTATCTTCAAATGCAAGTGGGGCAATGTCAATAATGGCGTTCAAGTTGATCAGTTAGGATTTACACTTGTTGATTTAAATAATAGAAATTTTAGGGATCATTAATAAAAAATGGTGTTATATCTACGAATTTTTCCTATAGAAAATATTAGTAGGTAATTTACCTGAGGAAAAAAAATCAGCAGGTAAATTTACCTGGGAAAAATATCTGCAAGAAAATTTTCCTACAGATTTAAACACTGCAGATTTAAATTTTTTTGACAAAATTTTTTTTCAAAAGTTTAAAAGCCCTTCCCCTTCATTGTTTTCCTTTCCTGCTGTGATTTTTCCCAGTTCCATTCTTCTGTTCACTTTTAGAACCTTAAAACCAGCTATACGGCTCCAACATGAAGGGCACCCTTTTCTTTTTCACATTCCATTCTTCCTCTCCCACACAGGTGGAGGGCTAGAGGTAGTATCTTAATCGATGTAGTTGAGTCTCTAATTTGATGAGGTCCGTCTGGCTCGAGGAGCACTAAATCCCATTCCCGCGACATAAGCAAGCCAATTTTTCAGATTCAAAATTTGAAAGGTGTATCAAGTAGGTTCAGGAGTCATTTCCCCCCAGTGGAGACTAGCCTATTCTCGTCGAGGAAGAACAATGAAGCAGGTCGTGTGATGAAATGTGTAGGTCGTGTCCAGTGATGAGGATAACGATGAAGCAGGGGGTGATTGCAAACATGGGTACTGTGGAAATAATTGGAATGAACATGTTTGCACTTGGATTTGGTTTGGGATCGCAATCGTTGGTTTGTATATGAGATGAAATTGGATTTTCACAAATAAAATTGTGATAAAATGCGAATTTGATTGGTAGGAGCGGTCTTATCCTGAGCAAGGGTAGGAAGCCAACGATTCCAAACATTCAACCAGACCCTATAAGGTGAAATCTTGTAATTTTTTTAAATCAATCTTAACACTCTAATTGCACACCTGATAAAGAATACTAGAATGTAATTATAGATGTTGACATTTTTATTTTGGTGATTGCAGGAAAAATATTGTCCAGAGCAGGAGAATTGATTGGACGATGTTTAAATTATTAATTATTATATTCATTATTAATAAATAACAATTAAATGAAAAAATTATATATATAGTATATTAATTACTATATTATTCATTTTCAAATAATTGCCTTGGCAATATATTTCTTCTTATGTTTTAAATTTTGTTAAAGTGATATATAATAATTACCCATTTATATGCATCTTTTTAACAAGTACAACTTATATTAAAACTAGTATAATTTTTTTAACAAATACAACTCATATTAAAACTAGTATAATTATTTTTAACAAATACAACTTATATTAGATACAGAATACAACAAATACAAAATATTCCTTTTAATAAATACAAAATATTATTTTTAACAAATACAACACAAATTTTTAAATACAAAATATTCTGATTAACAAATATTTTTTTAAAATTCAAAATAGTTTTCCTACGGATTAAAACACCCGCCTTTTGCAATCGACGCCTCTACCGCCACTTTCCTCAGAAAAGTTCAACGCCTCTACCGCATTTTCCTCTAAAAATTTCGCCGTCGACACCTCTAACGCATTTCGCCGTCAACGCCTGTGATATAGCATTTCGCAGTCAACGCCTCTACCGCTATTTTCGTCAGAAAATTCATCGTGAACCACGACAGAATGGAATCACTGAAAGCAGTGGAAGAAGGTAAAATTGAGACCGCTTGCATTCTTCTCTTCCATTACTCTTTTTTGTTGATTGTTGCATTTTTTCACTGTGTTGTTCTCCCTTTTTTGGGTTGTGCGATTTTAAATACCACATTTTCCATTGTCTCCGTTAGAAGCCCACTATGAATAAATTGATATAAGGTTATTTAGAACTTGGAAGCAGGAACTGGAGTCTGTATCTTTCAATTTTTTCTGCTAAACGAATTGAAATTTGGAGGCAATTTAGTTTCTCTGGCCAAAAAACTGAAAGGGATCTTTAGCATTAACTGCAAGTTTAATAAGACTATTGGCATCGATTTTTCCCAATCCCAGATTACTATCCACCCATTTGAAGGATTCCATATCAGTTTTGAATATAAAATCCTCATAACGAGAACACAAACTAAAACTGAAGAAGAGGGAAAGTGGGTTTTATGGTTGATGATTAATAAGGTCTGATTATTGTCAGTGTAATGCCTTGCTCATTTCAGCTAAGATACTTTAGTAACTTACATACCTCAATTATTCATTGATATTCAAGATGCCAAGGAGGCGTAGGATATAATCTTTTTATGTTGTATTTCATATCACTCAATTTCATAGGGAACATGTGTCATTGAATTGATATCTTTACTAACTCATGAAATTGGTTTGCAATCAGTTCATCTCTTTGTAATGGTATTTATTACTCTAAGGTTGCAAAGCTAGAATAATTTGTGCCATTTTGTAACCCTGAAGCATCATGCTCAAAAGAATTTTGTAACAAAAGAATGAGGGTGCATTGACTAGTGTGGCTAATAGATAGCTATGTCCTGTGAGTCTGCATAATGTCATTCTTCAAATTTTTAACTTATTGTGATAGGTCCTATGATGCACATATATCATTTTAAAAGCTCTTTGAGATCTCATTCTAAATTCCCTTAACTTCTATGCTCTTTACTTGCTTTTGAAAACAGAAAATATAACCTCCTCAACCTTTTTCTCTTATCCATATTTTGTTACAATATTCTTAAGAAATTCACTCTAGATTATTTCTTAAGAAATTCACTCTTTAAAATGTTTGTCAAATATAATAAAAATTCTATAAACGTAGATCTTTGATTTGATAAAACAAGTTTAAAATGCTAAAAAGTAAACGAGAATGTCAGTCAGAGCAATACACAAGTTAAACACATAAAGAGAGAAAGGTTCAAATAAATCACCTTTGATAGTTCTATTTTATGTAGAAGCTTTCTTTGAATCATCTCAGCTTCAGCATGTTGATGTGATTTCATATATATCTAGAATAAAAGTAGAAAAAAACTTAAATAAAGTCTAAAAATCAGACATCAAAAAAATTATAACCTGAAAAACTGGAACTGAATTGTGAGAACTACTTGAAGCCAGCAATGGGTGTGTATGATAATGTGGATTCAAGTGAGAGCTTCTCCCAAGAAAGAATTGTATGATAGTGTGTATCACTTCAATGGAGAAGAGGTTGGTCTGTATTATGCACAAGTCAACATTTTGTTGGTTCTAACTTCTGCATGACATCAGATTAGTGGGCCACTGACATAAATATGTGTTAGATTGATAATTTCTGCCACTCGGAAGAGGCATATTTTTTTCTCTATATTATAGTTCATCATCTTCTCTTGCCTCTGACTGTCTTATAGGTACACATGAAAAATAAACTTTGAAGCTTGTTGGATTCTATCATTTTTAGGTTATATACTTGCTTCCTTGGAACGTTTTAATGATTACTAGTCTAACCCCACCATATAAAAAACAGCTTAGCTTGCTTGGCCCCTATAAATTTCAGATAATTCAAACAATCTTCTTTATCATACATGCATAATAAGGTAGCTTATTTCTCTATTTTATTCATCAATAGTAATTTATTTAAAGATTTTCTTAGCATCTTCAAGCTTCACTTGCTTACAGAGTAACTTAGAGACATTAGTGTTGTAATATCCACTCTTTTCTGTAAATTGAAATAGAGGCCAAATCGTTATTTAGGAGATAAGATAAGGCCCAGAAATAAAAGTACAGAAAGAAAAGATGTCAATGGACAAAAAGACCTTGGTCAATTTAGTCATAAGGCTTTGAAATTTCTAAGCATGTAAGCCAAGGACGTAAATATCATTAAATATAAAGACCAAGGGCAATATTGTCATTGGATAAAAGAGGCCAAACCAGTGGTCAAAAGTCAAGTTAGAGCCCACGGATAGAAAGTACGGAAAAAGTTGATTGTTGTTGGGCCGGAAGTCGCAAAATCAGATTTGGCCTGTGGATGGAAGTCGATAAGAACTTTAAAGTTAAGCGTGCTCATCTTGGGAGCGATTTCAGGATGGGTGACCTCCTGGGAAGTTGCCCAAGGGGTCAGAAACCAAAAGATTAAGGCCAAAAGTTAAGGGCAAAATGGGAATTTATGAAAAGTTGGACTGTGAAAGGACATTTTGGTCATTAAGAGAAAGTGTAAAGGCATTTTGGTTATTTGACAAAGTCAAAGTCAAAAAGTCAAACAGTTGACCAAAAATCAGAAAAATTCACAGATGCCCAAAAGATAGAGTAGAACTCACTGATTACCAGAGATTCAACCGATTGTTGAAATTCGGTCTGGATGAGGAATTATGGAATTTTAAA
>JANTPZ010122622.1:0-12468 GCA_025593235.1 Vachellia pachyceras | reverse complement strand
TAATATTTAATTTATTTGATAAATTAAATAACTAGCATTAATTTAATTTATAAAGATAAATTAAATTCGTTGGCTCAATATTTGGATTAATTAAATGGATATGATTTGATCAGATCAATTTAATCCAAATTAAGATTGCAAAATTCGAATTTCACATTTTGAATTTCAAATTTCAAGATTAGATCTTGAATATTGGAAATTGCAAGATTAAATCTTAAATATCCTTTATGAATTTTGAATTTCAAGATTAGATCTTGAATATTGGAATTGCAAGATTAGATCTTGAATATCCTTTTGAAATTCAAATTTCAAGATTAGATCTTGAATATCCTTTATGAATTTCGAATTTCAAGATTAGATCTTGAATATTGGAATTGCAAGATTAGATCTTGAATATCCTTTTGAAATTCGAATTTCAAGATTAGATCTTAAAATATCCTTTTGAAATTTTGGATTGCAAGATTAGATCTTGAATATCCTCTGAAATTTCGAATTGCAAGATTAGATCTTGAAATTCAAATTTGGATTTTTCAAGATTAATAAAAGATTAATCCCGGATTATGATGCACTCCATGAGCTTTATAAATATGAGTGCTCGTGAACAAAAGAGGCATCCCATTCTGAATTTGAATTCGCTCTTGAGCCACGAAACCCTAGAGAGAGTGAAACGAAGAGGCGCTAGCACGCTGCTATTGTTGGAGACTGTTCGCGTGGATACCGGTAGAGGGAGGCGATTGAAAGAACATCGGCTCCTCGTGATCGGAAGCAAAAGCGCCGAAGGTTGTGGAATCTGAAGAGATCCAGACGCAAAGGAAGGGACAATCTCGAAACGTAAAAGGTACGCTTTCATCTCCTCGATCTAAATGCCTTTGACAGATCCGTATTTGGGATTATAAAATTTTAAATTCCACTGCGTGTACGTTCTAATTCCAACACCCCTTTCTAGCTCTATGAACTTAAGCCTTCTATGTAATATCCATACTTTTACTGTAGTGTAATTAAAGGTTACACCGATAGTTATGAGATGAGATAAGGCCTGGAGATAGAAAGTGCAGAAAAAGAGGAAGTTAGTGAACCAGAAAGATCACAAGCAGTTTAGGCCTAATGGATTGAAATTTTTAAGAACTTCACAGTTAAGCGTGCTTGGCCTAGAGCAATGACAAGATGAGTGACCTCCTAGAAGGACCCAAATGTCATTAAAGAAAAAGATGAAAGTAGAATTATAAAGGTAAGATTTGAATTTCGAAAGAAAAGTAAGGGCATTCTAGTAAATAAGAGATATGCAAGGGCATTTTGGTCATTTGACCAAAAGTCAAAGTCAAAGGTCAAAATTGACCAAGATATCAGAAAAGTTAACAGATGCCCAAAAGATAGAGAAAAATCCACTGATCAAAATGACTGAAGTCAGTTTTCCAAAATGGCCTAAATTTTCGTCTAGAGAATTTCAAAGATTAGTTAAAGAAAAATAATTATTTGAGGTATCATGAGGTCTTAAATATCTGAGTTAAGGTACAGAAAAACAATATGAAATTTCTAGAATTTTATAAAACTATTACTAATAATAAGATAAAGGCAATTTCTCGGATAAAAAAGAAAACGATCTGAAAAACCCTAAAAAATTGGGTTTTCTTCAGAAATTAATTACAGACATTCCGAAAAGTATTCTGAGAAAAGGAAAAGGGTTAGAGTATCAGTGTAAATTCTAGAAATTTTGAATGCCCAAAAACCCAGTTGCTTGTCGGTTGGCACAAATATTTTTTTCATATGAGTAAGTGACATGTGGAGATTAAAAGAGGAATAAAAGATGTCCCCATATAAGCAAAAATATTTACCAGAATAAAGTTATTTTTACCTGTATAAGTTGTAACCGAATCAAGTAACTGGATGGCAACCATTTGGTTTGTGTAACCATGTTTCTAGAAACTATTTACACACCTTTTATGTGGCCAAATGAGAGCCAAGCAAGTGTTGGTTGTGTTGGTAAGTTATAAGCCATTAGATCAAACTTTAACTGCAAGACAAGATCCTAACCATCCATTCGTTTTGCAAGACATTTATTTAACACAAATTCCTCTCTTCTCTCCTCATTTGGTCGTCTTCTTCAAGCTGGAAAAGGGAGCAAAGTGAGGCCATTTTTTTTGCAAAAAGGGAGCAAAGGTAAGAAGCTAAAACACCCAAACCTATACATATTATTGATTCTTGCAACCTCCTCTACACTTGTAATGGATTAGATTCTTGATTAAACCTCTCTTTTTCAAGATTGAAAGTTAGGGTTCTTGATGGTGAAAATGAAAAAAGAGAGGGATTTAGAGGAAATAGTTGGTTGCAAATCACTCCTTCCATGAGACAGAATAGATTGATATATATTGTGGTTGTTTGATGCTTGTATGAATTTTTGGAAGCACAAATTTTAAGGAGAGGTGCTGTCCAAATTTCTATTTGATGAGGAAGAGTTGTTTTCAATCTAAACAATGCATGAGAAGTGTTTTGGGATCAACAATATGTTGTTATACATTATGGAAGTTTGAAAAATCACAAATTTTCCCCTTGTTCTGTTTTTCGACCAAGTCAGATCATAGGAGGAGTGTGATTTTCATGATTTTGGTGCTTTCATTAGATTTAGAATGAAAAATTGTGCAGGGTGGAAGTGAGAAAAGAATTTTGGAAGCATTCGAAATCATAAGAACAAGTTTGCAAATTTTGAATTTTGAATTTCAAGATTAATATAGATGGATCTTGAATATCTTTCTGAAATTCAAATTTCAAGATTAATAAAGATTAATCTTGAATATCCTTTTGAAACTTCGAATTTTAAGATTAATAAAGATTAATCTTGAATATCTTTTTGAAATTCGAATTTCAAGATTAATCTTGATATCTTTTCAGATATGAATTCGAATTTTAAAGTTTAATTAAAGATTAATCGTAGATTCAAGAAGCTCTCCAGGAGTTCTACAAATATTAGGACTCATGAGCAAGAGAGGGATGAAAAAATTCGAATCTGATTGTGAGCCACAGAAACCTTAGAGAGAGTGAGATGTAAGAAGTGCTAGCACGCTGCAATTGTTGGAAACTATTCACGTGGATACCGATAGAGAGAGGCGATCAAAGAAGGTTGGCTCCTCGTGATCGGAATCAAGAACGCAAAAGGTTGTGGAACCTGAAGAGATCCAAACGCAAGAAACACTTCGGATTTGAAACGCAAAAGGTATGCCTTCACTCTTCGATCTAAATGCATTTGACAGATTCGTATTTGGGATTAGAAAATTTTAAATTTCGCTGCATGTACGTTTTAATCCCAACAGTGGTATCAGAGACGGGACAATTGTGCGTTTAGATTTAGTTCATATGATTGGCATAATATATGATGTATGTTGATTGATGCGTTCTTGAATTCATATGTGCGTTTTTACTAAGAACATGATATATATATATATATGATATGTGGGTTCTTGGATTCTTGAAAAGCATGATATATAATATGCGTTCTTGAAAAGTATGAATTTGGTATATACATGTGATGGATGATGTTCCTTTTTCTCTTGAAAAGCATAATATGCGTTTTTGAAAAGTATGAATTTGGGATATACATGTGATGTATGATGTGCCTTTTTCATTTAAAAAGCATGATATATAATATGTGTTCTTTAAAAGTATGAATTTGGGACATATATGTGATGTATGATATGTTTTTCCCCTTTGAAAAGCATGATATATAATATGTATTATTGTTTATTATACATGTGATGTATGTCAAATTTATAAGAGATATATGAATTATGATCTCTCATATTATTACTCTTCATAATGTTTGGGATATCATCTTAATTCCATATGACTCTTTGGAAATTATTAAATGGCATCAAAGTCTAATTTTTTCTGGAATTACAAATGGTATCAGAAGGGATTACAAATGGTATCAAAAGGGATTACAAATGGTATCAGAAGGAATTGTGAATTACTTAATTAACTATGAATATATTGTGTAGTTAAATTTGTTTAGGGAATTACATTTTGATCATGGGAAATTATCTCTCATAGTGTATGAGTTATAATTTCTCATACTGTCCCTTTTCATAATATATGGGATCTCATTCTTAAATCATTTATTAGTTAATTTTATTATAGAGGTTATCTCATGGGCTTGAGATGATTAAAATTTACAAAAGGGTTGTAAATTTTCTCAATCTTTAATCACTTCTTATTATAAAGGTTATCTCATGGGTTTGAGATGATGAGTTAGGTGAACCATATTATATCATATTTTATGTTTCTTATTATTAGATCATAAGATGCATATTATTATATATATTTGTATGAGATACAAACTGCGTTATATACATATAAACAAGTTAATTTAAAAAAATCCTCATAATTTAATCTTAAGTCATAATGCCGTCAATTAATGAATAATTGTCAAAACCTCGATCGCTCAATTGTAGGTTCCACCAAAGTGGATACATTTGAGTTATCTTGGGAAGGAAATCGTGAGTAATGGTGCTACTCACACAATTCATTATTGTCTTGACTTAATTGAGATTATCAAAATGGTTTTGGATCTCAAGGGATTAGATGGGATTAAACATGCTAGGTCATATGATGACTGAATCCCATAAAATCTAAGAGTTACATATGATGTAATTGGTAAATGGTTACCTACCTAAATAACTTGAATTTAAGGTCTTACCAAAGCGGAGTTAAATTTAAGTGAAATGCGGGTCTTAACCCACTAATTATATTGAGGGTTATTAATTCAGTGGGAGATTAATAATCTACTTTGCATATTTTGAAATTGTAGAATCATGTCGACTAGTAATACTGCTACACTATCATTGCGATCAGTCCTTGAGAAGGACAAACTTAATAGGATTAACTTTCTTGATTGGTTCAAGAATTTGAGAATTGTTCTCAAACACGAAAAGAAAAGGAAAGGCAAGGGAAATGGGAAGGATAAATGCTTCGCTGGTAAGACCAGAAGGCCAAACAAGCATGAAACCAAGTCCACGCCTGATAAGGCTAAGCCTCCAAAGGATAGAGTCTGCTATTTCTGTAATGGACCTGGTCATTGGAAAAGAAATTGCAAACTCTTCCTGGAAGATCTGAAAAAGAAAAAGAAGGATAGTAGGGCTATCTCTTAAGGTATTTATGTTATAGATATTCATTTTTCTACTTCCTCTCATGGGTATTAGATATTGCATGTGGTTCTCACATCTATACAAATGTGCAGGTCCTCAAGGACAGCAGAAAATTGAAGAAGGGCGGAGTAAACCTACGCGTTGGGAATAAAGCAAGAGTTGCTGCTCTAGCTGTAGGCACTTATGAATTAATTCTATCCAGTGGGCTTTTATTAGTTTTGAACAATTGCTTTTATGTTCCTGCTTTGAGTAGTAACATTGTTTCTCTTTCTTATTTGGATAAGGAAGATTAAACTTCCATTACCGGGAATGACAAATGCTCTATTTATCGTAATGACATTTTTTATGCTGATGGTGATCCGCATGTTGATCATTACCTTTTAAATTTAGAACATCCCACAAGTGGAAATATCTATAACATAACTGCTAAAAGGATTAAATCAAACGATTTGAATCCAACCTAACTATGGCATTGTCGTCTAGGCCATTTCTAAACTCCATCAAGTTGGATTTCTTAACTCATTTGATTTTCAATCAATTGACACGTGTGAATCTTGTTTATTGGGAAAGATGATTAAGGCACCTTTTATTATGCATAGTGAGAGGGCCACTGATTTATTGGGTCTCATACATACAGATGTATGTGGACCACTAAATACGCCAGCCAGAGGAGGTTATCTGTACTTCATTACTTTTATAGATGATTTTAGTAGATATAGTTATGTCAATCTAATGAAACATAAATCTGAATCTTTTGAAATGTTCAAAATATTCCAAAATGAAGTGCAAAACCAACTTGGCAAGACAATTAAGGCCTTTCGATCTGATCGAGGAGGCGAATATTTGAGCCAAGAGTTTGTTGACCATCTTAGAAGTTGTGGGATAATCTCACAACTCACTCCTCTAGGAACACCATAATGAAATGGAGTTTCTGAAAGGAGGAATCGAACTCTATTAGATATGGTTCGATCTATGATGAGTCAAACAGATCTTCCACCTTCCTTTTAGGGCCATGCACTCGAAACAGTTGTGTTCATACTGAATCGTGTTCCATCTAAGGCAGTTGAAAAGACACCATATGAGATATAGACTAGGAAGAAACCAAGCTTGTCTTTTCTCAAGATTTGGGGATGTGAGGTCTATGTTAAATAGCAGGCCTCTGATAAATTATCAAACAGATCCTCCAAATGCCTTTTTGTGGGGTATCCCAAGGAAACAAAGGGATACTATGTTTATAATCTCACTGAACACAAAGTATTTGTTGTTTGAAACGGTGTCTTTCTAAAAAGAGAGTTCATCTCTAAAAGAACCAGTGGGAGCAAATTGCATCTCGAAGAAGTTCGAGAATCTCAAGACACAATAAAACCACAGATGAAAGATAGAGAAGACTCACAAGATGTTGTTGAGCCTCCTCAAGTAACACAAGGCCTACGGAGATCTGATAGATCACGATAACCACCTCAGAGATATGGATTTCTGGTTACTAGGAGTCATGATGTGTTGCTCATTGAACACAATGAGCCAACCACCTATCAAGAGGCCGTAGTTGGTCCAAACTCTGACAAATGGCTGAATGCATGAAGTCTAAAATGCAGTCCATATATGACAATCAGGTATGGACCTTAGTTGACCCACCGAAGGTGTTAAAACCATTGGGTGCAAATGGGTTTTTAAAGAGAAAACCGATATGGATGGCAAAGTAAATGTCTTCAAGGCAAGACTGGTTGTAAAAGGATTCACACAAACTCATGGTGTTGACTATTATGAACCTTCCCCCCATTAGCAATGGCCAAGTCAATCAGAATCCTTCTTGCCATTGCAGCATATTATAACTATGAAATATGGCAGATAGACGTCAAAATAGCTTTCCTTAATAGAAAGATGTGTACATGACACAACTTGAAGGTTTTATGCATCCAAAGGACTCTGGTAAGGTATGCAAGCTTCAATGATCCATTTATGGATTAAAGCCGGCATCACGGAGTTGGAATCATCATTTTGATGAAGTAGTCAAAGAGTTTGGCTTCATTCAAAACATGGATGAATCTTGTGTTTACAAGAAGGTCAGTGGAAGCACAATTGTATTCCTAGTGCTTTATGTTGATGACATCCTACTCATTGGGAATGACATTCCTACCTTGCAGAGTGTCAAGTCTTGGTTAGTAAAGTCCTTTTCAATGAAAGACTTGGTGATCCGTCTCTAAACCACAGTTTATAAAACTTTGTCGTTGTCTAGCCCTTGAAAATTGATCAAAATATTTGTGATTTCCAAGGCTTGCACAGGGTGCAACCCTAGGGTTGTTCTCTCCGGAGCTATGTATGTACCACTATTTACTAGCTTGCGATAAGGTTTGCTTTGCAAACTAAATCCGTTGTTGCTTCAAAATTGCTATCTACATAAAGCTAATTACAAAACAACATTTCTTTTTGGTATTTTTTTGAATTGAGAGAAAGCAGTGAAAACAAAATTTGAGTGTAAAGTATGGATAATGAAGTTCCTCTTGAAAATGAATTAAACTATCATAGTTCGCAAAAGATTAGGGAAAGTATCGGTTTTCACACTAAGTTTCATAATTAAAACCCCAACAACTCGCTGGGTCAGGAATTCCATGTAATGAACTCCATTCCATGAAACCATTTAAAAATACTTAGTGTGTGTACGGAAGACACAGAGTCAAAAATCCAACTCAACACAATATTGTCTCTAAAATCAAGCACAACTAGGAAGATAGAAGAGAACAATAATGATTTCATTGAATAGGTAGGAATGATACTTCATCCTAACTTAGAAAACAAGTTCGATACATAAATAATCCAAGTTTGGCTCGACCGAGACCAAGAATTTACATACAAACTACAAGTCCTAACTCAGAAACTATGTAATCCATATTATAAATGCAGATTGAAAACTAATACTCCCCTTTCGGCACTTCAAACTCAGGCTATCTTCATCTCCAAGAGGAAGGGAGATGCTCAGCTACTCATGGTGCGAAATTGGGCTCCGAATGGAAGATTGAAGCATCATGATAGATTAGAGATGAAATGGAATGGTAATAGGTTTTGATGAGTAGAGAGAATGAGAAAACGGGAATGGAATGGTTCTCTGACTCCTCCTACCTTCCTCCTCTCGAAACTTACCCTCATTAGGTTATATTAACCGTCCAGGGTCGGATCCAAAGAAGTGGGTCGGGTTATTTTCCATTTGGAGCATAATTTGGTGCTGATGCACGATATTCACCGCGGCGAACCTTTCCCAAAAGTTTTTTGCTCGCTTGATTGAACTTTGGCCACGACGAACTATGGATTGCGCCGCGATGAACTTTCCCAGAGCTGTCTTCACCTGATCTTGTTCAAAGTTCTTGAAATGAAATAGCAAATATTTGAAGTATCATTTGCTCATGATGGAATTTAAGCACAATTGTATCATTATTTATGGCAGATGCACCCAAAATTACACTAATCCAAATCAACAAAATCTCAAAATAAGCATAAGAAGGGTCATGAAGGACTAAAATTGAATCAAAACTCTGGAAATTCAAATACAAAAGAGGTATAAATAAGGTTCAATCACTTGGGTGAAGCCACTTACATCCTAGGGATCAGGATCTATAGAGATAGATTAAGAGGCTTATAGGCTTAAGTCAGAGTACATATATAGACAAAATACTGCATACGTTTAGTATGCAGGATTCAAAGAGGGGCTACATACTCATGTCACATGGCATTCTTCTCTTCAAGGATCTGTGTCCTAAAACATCGGATCAAAGAGATCGAATGAGTAAGATTCCATATGCCTCGGCTATTGGATCCATTATGTATGCCATGTTAAGTACTTGACCAGATGTCTCATTCGCCTTGAGTATGACTAGTAGATATCAGCAAGATCCAGGTGAGGGTCATTGGACTGCTGTCAAGAATATCCTTAAGTAATTAAGAAGGACTAAGGATTTGTTCTTGGTATACGGTGGTTTGGTGACGAGCTCTGTGTAACTGGTTACACAGATGCAAGTTTCCAAACTGACCAAGATGACTCTAGATCGCAGTCAGGATTCGTATTCTTGTTGAATGGTGGTGCAGTAAGCTGGAAGAGCTCTAAGCAGAGCACAGAGGATGATTCTCTAATGGAAGCCGAGTATATAGCATCATCGAATGTTGCTAAAGAAGCTGTTTGGATCAAATAGTTCATTACTGAACTAGGGATAATCCCTACCATCTCAAATCCAAGAGATTTGTTCTGTGACAATAATGGTGCTATTGCACAGGCAAGTATATACTCAGGCTAATTCACCTTATCATAGTAATTAATGATAGAGGTGATATCAAAATATGTAAAGTATCTAGAGAAGACAATGTTGCTGATCCTCTTAACAAACTGCTTGTACAAGCGAAACACGAAGGTCATGTTAGGTCAATTGAAATTAGACAAATAATGATTGTACCTAGTGTAAGTGCGAGGATGTTAGAAATTGTGTCCTAGGGGCCAATCATTGTACCTCAGACATTATTTATTTTAATGTATTTTCTACATTTACTTATCATAACTTTTGCATGTTTATTATGATAATTGTATCCATGGGCAAATTATGAATATTATCCTAAATGTCCCTGGTCGGTTATCTGTGTGGGAACAAGGATAAAGTAAGACCAGTATGACTTTGATGATGTATGGAAATACAAGTCAAAGTCATAGGCACTTGTAAGAGTACAAGGTGCTGGACCGACCCGCTATGAGAAAGCTGCATGGATTAAGTCATTAGCTTATATCATATGTGATCATATCACAATGCCCTTTGACCTGAGATCATCATTGATTCTTACATGAGAGTCGCTAAGTTTTGACTTAGTTAAAAGTTACATTTGACCGGGTGATGATAAAGGCTATAATCGAGCTTAGGGGTCTTTCATGTGGAGGAATGTGAGTGATCAAGATGGGATTTGTCCCTCGCATTAGTTGAGAGATATTACTGGGCCCTTCAATGAGTGAGTTTGAGAAATGTATGCCCATACTATAACGAAAAGTTGTTTTCATTTCTTTGATCAAACTATTCAGGGATCGAGAAAGTAATGCTCAGGAATGGAGGATGACATCATCCGTGCCTCATCCTCGATCGAGATATTGTGTGATAAGAGGGACGTGATGTGATTGCATGAAAGGTAGCGTCGTGTTAACGATTCCCATATGATTTGGGTAGTCGTAATGTCTTGCTAGAGACCGCTTGCAACTTGTGGGCTAATGTTGAGTTTAGCCCACTGCCAACTTCATATGGGCCTATAGGGTCGCACATGAGAACAGCCCAAAATGAGTTTTAATTCTAGGGTTTATTTGAATTATATATATATATATAAATTCGAAATGACAATAATATTATATCTTAGTATTTAATTTATTTGATAAATTAAATAACTAACATTAATATTTAGATTTAGTTTATAAAGATAAATTAAATTCGTTGGCTCACTGTTTGGATTAATTATATGGATATGATTTGATCAAATCAAATTAATCCAAATCAGAATTACAAAAATTTGAATTTCACATTTCAAATTTCGAATTTCAAGTTTAATAAAGATTAATCTTGAATATCTTTTGAATTTTGAATTTCAAGATTAATAAAGATTAATCTTGGATATATTTTTTAAATTCAAATTTCAAGATTAATAAAGATTAATCTTGGATATCTTTTTGAAATTCGAATTTCAAGATTAATGATGATTAATCTTGAATATCTTTTTGAAATTCGAATTTCAAGATTAATGATGATTAATCTTGAATATCTTTTTGAATTTCAAATTTCAAGATTAATAAAGATTAATCTTGAATATCTTTTGGGATCTGCATTCGAATTTTAAAAATTAATTAAAGATTAATCGCGAATTCTAGAAGCTATCTAGGAGTTCTATACATATTAGGGCTCATGAGCAAGAGAGGCATTCCAATTCGAATCTTATTGTGAGCCACAAAAACCTTAGAGAGAGTGAGATGTGAGAAGCGCTAGCATGCTGCGATTGTTGGGAACTGTTCGTGTGGATACCAGTAGAGGGAGATGATCAAGAACGTTGGCTCCTCGTGATCGGAATCAAAAATGTGGAAGGCCATGGAATCTGAAGAGATCCAAACACGGGAGACGCTTCGAATTCAAAACGTAAAAGGTATGGCTCTATCTCCTTGGTCTAAACGCCTTTAACAAATCCATAAGGGGATTAGAAAATTTTAAAATTCAGCCGCATGTACGTACGTTCTAATCCAACATATCGTATAGATAAACTGTTGAAAATCGAAATGT
Source organism: Vachellia pachyceras (assembly GCA_025593235.1). NCBI lineage: Eukaryota > Viridiplantae > Streptophyta > Magnoliopsida > Fabales > Fabaceae > Vachellia > Vachellia pachyceras. The sequence continues at coordinate 1,049 of JANTPZ010122622.1, read as the reverse complement.
CGCCAGCTCGAGTGACATTTGTAGGATTTTGTAAACCGTTACTAAAGTGTGCAAGTTTCTGAGGGTGCGTGCAATTTTTGCAGTGCATTTTGCAGCAGTTGTGCACAGGCAAACCATTGCAGAATTAAAACATTGTCAGCTTCGTCAAAATTAGTATCGTTTACCTAAGCCGCTACTAAACTTCACAAGTTACCGAGGAAGCGTGTGGTATTTGCATCACATTTTGCAGTGGTTATTTACAAAGAAACCACTGCAAACTCGAAAAGTTGTCATATCTGTAGCAGTGTCGACAAATTGCTACTAAATTGCGTGAGTTTTGATTAAGCGCCTTCTATTTATAGGAACTAGAGTAGCGGTTTCTACTTAAACTGCTACTAATTAGTAACGGTTTGTACAGAATTGCTGCTAATATAACGTCTATAGATACCTCTCCCCATTCTCATTTCTTCACTTTTGATTTTTCTAAAACATCAAATCAAACAAACTTTTCAGAGTTTTTTAGTTTTCTCAAAAAAAAAAATTTGAAATACTTTAATTTCAAATTTTAAAGGTTAGTTTTTTAAAGTTTTTATTTAATTAATTTTTATATTTTTTCATTTTATATACTGTTTTAATTATTAATTTTTTTGTACATGGCTGGTCAAGATCCTGGTCATAGGCTTGGGAAGGAGCCCATGATCTCTGAAGGAGATATCCCTGAGGCTGAGGTCCTATACGCTAGTAGGGTGGACGCTAATGCGGAGTTGAGTGTCGACGATTACGTGGTTGGCGATATCAACATTTCAGTTGAGGAGGCTGAGATGTTTGAGGATTAGGATATTGCTAGGGATCAAGGATTCCCGTGCCCTTCTACTGGCTAGTCTACTGGTTTTGAAGTGGACATTCAAGGTAAGTAATCACAATTTTAATATATTATTCAATTAAATTCATTTATTTTATTTGAATATTAATACATAAATACTAATGCATGAATTCAATTTTCAAATCTGACAGGGGCGGTGGTGATGAAGAAGCTCGCACTAAGGGATGTGCACCAACTTAGTGCTGGG
>JANTPZ010122621.1:0-17587 GCA_025593235.1 Vachellia pachyceras | reverse complement strand
CCTTCCCCCCCCCCCCCCCCGGTTATTAAAATCATGCAGTGTTGCTTGTCTTATTCATAGTTTATGATTTGACCTGAATCTGTAATGAAATGATGTTTCTTAGCTCCAAACAACACCACGTCTTTTGGAATGACAATTTTACCAAGCTTGAGTTTGGTTTTTGTAATTGAATCACATGGACATTGGGGTCAATCTTTTTTTGTCTTGCATTGTACTTTCCATATGCTGTATTTTCCTTTTTCCTTTTGTTAAGGGTCAGAACACAGAAAATAGATAATACTTACATTAATTTGTATTTCATTTCTATCATGATTTGGGACTTTTTACTTTTCAGATTTTTATGGCCAACCAATACATGACTCAGGTTGAATCTGGTGTATTTTCTGTCTGGTTCAGGTCGACTTGTTGTATTTTCTTGCTCTAACTTGAAACATACTCTTTCTTAGAGACAATTGTGCAGCTCAAAATTAGAGGTTTAAAGCCAATATGAAAGTTATCATGGGATTAACTATTTTTATCCCTTCTCAATTTTACTCATTCTTTTCAAGACTGTTGGAGCCCGACGAAAATTTTTTCTAGTTCATAAAGAGACGGAAATATTAACTTGCGATTGGAAACGAGTAAAATAATACGACAGGACTTTACACTGCTTGGATCTCCGTTTTGATGCCCAAAACGCATTCTTGAGCCCAAAAACGCAGGCAGGCTTATTGAGTATCCAATAATACCTCATAAACTTGCATTAAAAGTCTTGAACACAAAATCTTCTATTTACCCCATAAACTTGCATTAAAGTCTTGAACACAAAATCTTCTATTTACCGCATAAACTTGCATTAAAAGTGGGAGTTCCAATAATACCCGTAAGGAATATAGATTAAAATGTTAGGCTACGCAATCGTACAAAATTAAAAGTCTTGTTTCTTCGTAAACACTTCAGTAAAGCAATCGCTTTCAACAGTATAAACGCAAATAAAAAAGTTTTGATCCATTGAATATAGACTATCTATCCTTCATAATGACAAGAAAACAATTTTTAATCATATTATCTTTTATCATGGCAATCAATAAAAGTCAGATGCAATCGGTAACTAATGCCTATATTCACTTATGGTCAATTGTGCATTACTTTATCAAGGGTAAAATCTATGGTAACATCTAGATTTTTGTAATTGGTTCAAATAAGAAACCAACCAATATGGTTCATAAAGAAATATTTCAAAACATTATGTGATTCAAATCATTTTTTAGGCATGCATGGTCAACTTAATCTTTCCCCGTTTGATACAATTTATATGTTGTTGACCATTATTGTGTCTAATGAAAGGGAGCTAAAAATTTTTTTCCCTATTCACCATCTCACTATTTAAAAACTTAAACCCAGTAATCAACAAATGAGGGGATAAAATTCGATTTTAAAATCGTTAATTTTCTCCAATTCCAAGAGAATCTCTTCTTCACCTAAAGAGAATGAGTGGGTGGGAAAAGTTGTTTTCTTTTGGCCACTGATGCACGTAAATCGCTTTCCCAGGAAAAAAAACAAAGGGCATGTCAAATTTCCCGCAAGCGCAAGCGGCAGAGTACCACTAAAAGTATGAACATGATCTTATCAACTGATTGCAAAGGATAAAAAAAAAAAAGTTAACCAAATTGGTAAGACATGTTTGCTTAAAAAATATTTTAAGTAAATCGAGATAAGGATGTGAGAAAATTTTTATCTCGATTTACGTGCAATGTGTATAATTGATGAGCCATCAATGCTTCTATAAACGTTATCTAAAGTCAAAGACCGCGGGCACTTTTTTATATCAATGAAAATTGGAATAAAAAAAAATTGCATCTGTCTTCATTCTCATCTCTTCATCATCCACACTTCATGTTTTTTTATTCATACCTCAGATTCCACTTTCCAAGGGAGAAATGTGTTGTTGTTGAGATTTGTGAGATTGAAAAAAAAAAGGCACTAACAAAGAAGAAAAAATAGAAACAGAAACGATTCAGATAAGCCAGAAGGGAAAAAAATTGGAGATGAAGGATGAATGTATCAGAACAAGTCAAGAATTTCCAGAATAACATTGTTGCAGAGTGGACAATGGCCTCTATTCACCCAGAGCTCCCTTGAACATTGCCTGCAAAATGTGTGCCCACATGGTATAAAAGCTGCTCCTTTATGCCTCACCATACACACACAACAATTTTCCTGTATGCTCCATCTTTTGCTTTCTTCTTCTTCTTCTTCACCTTCTTCATCTTCTACCTCCTCCCTTTTTATCCTCTTACGCACTTCTTCATCTTCGTCTTCGTCTCCTGTTGTTCTGTATTGCGATGCATCAAACCCCATCTGCCTATCTGTCTCCTCCAGTAAATCCATCAGCGTCAGTGACATCCTCACCGGCTCGTATCCTCCCTGTGCCGCCAAAGCCGATGATGATGCAGCAGCGGCAGCCTCCGCTTCTCTAGCAGACATTGCTCTCTCCTCTGATAGAATTGAGGACAGGCGGCGCGTGCCTTCACGCGCTGGATCCCAGTCGTCGCACTCGGATCCGTCGCCGTCGCTGTCTAAGCGGTCCCGGAAAGTTACCGAGCCGCCTCGACCGAAGGAATTAGGGCCAGAAGTTTGGTGTGTCGACTCGCCGGAGAAGGCGGCGTTGAGGGACGATTGTGCTCTGGTCAAGATCTGATCTGAGTGTTCGGGTGGGTTACTTGTGGACGGGGCGTCGGCGCTGCTGTTATTCCGATTAGAGATAGAGATATCCAAGGCCGGGACGTTAATGGTGGAGCACCAAGCAGATCCGGCGCACTTGAGCCAGAGCTTATCTTTGAAGATTTTCCAAGACTTCTTGTCCTTCGTGTTGGAGTTGTCTTCTCGAATGATATCTGAGAGGGTTCGGCTGCTGCTGAACTGGCGGCGGCGGCGGCTCTGCTCGGAGTCTATCTTGTGGCTTGCCATCACGGCTTCGAGGGTGGAGCCAGCAAGCGAGTCACGACGGCCGTCAAAGGCAGACATTTGGTCATAAAGAGTCATTCTCCGGCGACCTTCCATTCTCAGTTCCCCAGAAAACCGATCGGAATCCGCAGTTTCGGAGAAAATCACGGCGAGAAACCGAATCTGGGAAGCGAAAGGAATCCTAAGAATTGAGCTGATCCCGGAGAGAAATCTTGCTGGGCTCGGTATTCACTCACATGGAGAATTCCTCGGGAAAGTTGCAAATTTGGCAGCAAGAAATGGAAGGTTCGAATGAGTTAATAACAAACAAATATCGCAGAGATAAACACTACCGAGCAGGATTCAACATTTTTCTCTCCGGTTTAATTCTCTCGGAAAATTGTCGCTTTCCGAGAAAATAAAGCAGAAACCAGAAAAGAGAACAGAGCAGACAAGGGAACCAAAGAAAATTTCCTTTAACGCCAGGCTCATCACAAATTGAGAAGCTAATTAGCTAATATACATAAAAGCGAAAAAAATTAGTACAAAAATACACAATTTAAATCTCATAGTGGGTCCCTGGAAAATGAAAAGATGAAAAAGATTGAGATGAGAGAGAGAGCGCCTTGGATTCCTTTGGGACCCCAGAAAACAGAGGAGGCCCTGTTATATCAGAGACCAAAGCACACGGCTTTGAGGCTCCTGATTGAATTTTCAATTTCATGAATTTCTTAAAAAACCCCAAAAAGACTGTTCAATCATAAGAGTAAAAAATAGTAATAATAAAATTCTGAGAAAGGAAAAGGGAAATTATGAATTGGGGGCCTCACAGGGAAGAAGATGATAAAAAGGAGGATAGAGAAAGATGCTGTGTTGTTGTTGTCGTTGATATGGGTTTCTGGATTTGTCAGCATGTGCTCTCTCTAATCAATTCCCCCCTTCTATTGATGAGTGGTAGGTAGTGGAGAAGGGGGGGGGGGTTGATGCAGGTGTGAACAATAGAAATATTTCGAATTTATTTAGATGAATTTCGTTTTATTATATTACAGTCAATTTAACGAATTTTGTGGTGCAGCACGCGTCTCCCTTTTTCTAATTTGGAAAGGGTTTTTTTTAAAAAAATGATTTTAATAATTTTCAATATGAAACCTATCATATGTGATAACTTGTAATCATCGACGGATCTACGTGTGTTCTAGGAGTTCAACCATACCCCATAACTTTCAAAAAATTATGTATATATTAGTATTATATGCTTGTTTGATTAGTCTGTTTGGGCAACCAAAATCCATTCCTACGCTTACTGACACAAAATTCCTCTCACATATTGACCTCGGAATCTGTGTTCATTCTTCCAACTGGCTATCCAAACAAGCCCTATGTGATTTATTTTGCACCCACTAATTTGCCAATTTTAAACCCACTATATTTTTGTTCAAATTCTTCTCAAAAGATATTAAGAATAAGTCTTACTTATCTTCCAAAAAAATAGTTTGCACCTTGAATTAGTTTTCTGAGTCCGCCACTGTTTGTAAGACTAATACTTCTGGCAAAAAAAAACTTGTAATAATAATACTAATAGATTGGAGAGAGAATCAAGGATAGATTCTCTTGGAGAAATAATTAAAGAATGATACTTGTTATTTGGAAGTTCCGTTTCATAATGTAGAATATCAATTACACATAATGTGGAATCTAAGTTGCATATTGTAGAAATTCAATTGCATTTTATGGAATGTCTCATTCTATAATTAATTTTTCAATGAAGATCTTATCCCTAATTCTCCCTAGATTGAAATTGTTCTTTCTTTAGAGTAATCTTAGAAGTCCCATTCAGCAGCTAGACCTGTGAGGAATGAGAAAAATTAATGAATCATTATTGCATAATGGATTAACTACCTCCCATCGTTAATATAAAATATATAACATGTTTACTCTTTTTTTAAAGGGAAAATTACCTAAGGGTCCCAAGTAACAGAATTAACCACAAAATGATCCTAAAGATTTACAAAATTACCATAAGGTCTCAGGCTAACTTGCTTAGTTAATTATGTTGCTCAGGACATCTGGATAATTTTTTCTTTTTTAAAAGACTAAGAAAATTAAATAAATTACTTAAAAGTATTTATTTATATGTACTATTATATTATATATTAATTTATATGTCATGTAAATTAGTTTAAAAAATGATAAATATAAATAATTTATTTAGTTTCTTTAACTTTTAATAAAGTCATTGACTCTTATATTCAAGAATGGGGTAGTATTTTCTCTATCTATGCAAAATTAAGTGTTTTAAATGCAAGCAATAGTTACCAATGGGTATTCAATCTAGTCAAAGGGATTAAGTCATTCTTAAGATAACAAACTAATGCTCGAATTTCCATTGAGAAAGCTATCACATTCAGTGTATGACGGTGTCTTGAACAATATTACCTTCAACAAAGGACACATGCTCTAGCAAAAGAAATGCAAGCAAGATCCAAGAGACATGAAAATTCATGAAAATGAGTGGTAGTTGAATGCCATGTGAAAACTTATCTCATATGATTTAATTGTATATTCAACTTAGAACTCCTTGAGCCAGCTGCTGAATTTTGCAGTCTTAAACAAATTATCCATTAGGTGAAAGATTAGAGAATGAGGAAAATAAGAGGTTCATCATTTGGTTGGACCATGCAGAGACAGCATAATGAGTAGGTTGGTTGAATTGTGTGCAAAATGATACTACTCAAAACAAATGCCCACTGGATTTATAAAACCAGTCATCAATATTCAATGCTCTATGATATAAATTTTATGGGGAAGAGGAAGCAAGCTGTTCATAAATATTAGAAAGTATGATTCGTTTTCACATGTGTAATATTTTTTTTTTTGAACAAAAAGTCACTTTGCATATGCATTTAACTAAAAGAAGTCAAATATCCTTAAAAATGGTTTTCTATTCTTCTGGAGAAATATCCATAATGACATCTTCAACATTCATCTGGTAATCTTGATAAATCATAATCAACACAACAATTAGCTTCCCATGATATAAGATCAAGCATAACAATTTACTTGTTTAGTCACTTATTGGAGCGATCGGTTGCAAATTTGTCCAATCCAACTATTGAGACGATAGCCATTGGATTGTTGTTAATGAGTTGCAATCCTTCTCCATAGTTGAGTCAAAGTCCAACATTCATTTGGTAATCTCGATGAGTCACAATAATTTAGTCGCGTATTACAAAGATTGTAAATTTGTCTAATCCCACTATTGTGAGGATAGTCATTGGATTGTTGTTAATGAGTTACAATGGTCCTCCAGATTTCTTAAAGATGACAATTTTACTATAAACATAACTTCAATTTAGGGAAAGCCCCTTACCAATCACCATGATATATATCCGTCCGTGTTGGACTTTTCTTTTCACCCTTTGCACTTTTATAAGACTCTGTGATTTTGTCACTTTAGATATCCCTTAACATATGTAGGATTTATTTTTTTTTATACAATAGGATTTATTTTTTTACAAAATGCATATATCATTCTATTGAATATAGTGCTAAGCAAGTGGCCCGCAGGCCGATGGACCCGCCCAAAAATTTACCCATTTGGGCCTACCCAAAAAGGGTCGTCATTGGTGGGTTTTAAACGAGCGGGCTACGAGCATACCCTTGGGTTGCCTTTGCTCACCCGTTAATTTTTTATATTTACAATTTTTTATTATAATATATTTAATTCTTTTGCTTCATCATCATTCAATTTCCCTTTGGTTCAATGGTAAAGGAACATGTTAGAAACTAAATGTGCGGGCTACAGGTTAGCCATTAAGCCAGCTCGTCCCACCATTTACTCAACCCTGATTGAAGGTGATCCTATTCGAAATATTGTAAGGCAAAAACATAATATAAAAATTAATTAATGAAATAAAATTTTTTTACAATTAAAGTTTAGATGAGTAGGATCTCAAGGTACATTTCCAGGCTTAGAGAGCTCATAAAGAGGTATTTACAAATCATTCATTAACAATGTTGGTACACCGGCAGCTGAATTTAAACCAGTAATCTTGTAGACTATATGTCAATTTTTTTACCAACTATCCGCTAGGAATGAAATGAAATGATTGGATGGCAAAAAAGAAAAAAGAAATGAAATGATTGGCGTAAAAAGGAATGAAATGTTTTTTTTTTGGGTACAAAAAAGGAATGAAATGGTAAGGAAAAGAATATCTTCGTGTCATTGTGTTTTTTTGGGCCTGACGCCCAGAAGACAATTCTTTCTTTGTTTTTTTTTTGGTACAAGAAGACAATTCTTTCGGCCGCACTATTGTTTGAAGTGTGTAACTCATTTATCATACTAGATAACTTTTAATCATGTGATTAGTGATATGATCCTATATAATTATATTGAAAAAATATGATCCAATACAAAATAATTTATTTTTTATATAAATTAAATATTTTTATTAAACTTAAAATTATTAAATATTTGGAGAAATAATAACAAAAAATGGTTGTAAACCTCATGAAACATGTTCTGAAACTGAAATTTTTTTCAAAAAATTTACGAGGAGACTATAATGCATTTTTCAAAAGGAATTTAATCAATTTATATATGTAAAGGTAAGTTACTTGATTATATCCATCATATAATGAATGAAATAATAATTGGAAAACAAAAATAATATTATTTAAATTATAATATTATATATTTTCTGCATTTACACAATATTTATTATTTATATGAGAAAACACCAATTTCATCATATTCATGTAGGGGTGAGAATAGGCAAGAGCCCTATCAGGTGGCCTACGGTCTGACCTGTTTAGGACCTGGCCTAACCTATTTATTAAAAAAGGTCAGGCTAAGGCCTATTTAAAGGCTTAATTACATAAATAGGCTAAACCTATTTTTTTGAAACCTGGTCTGTAAATCTTCAAGTTGGCCTATTTATATATAAAATGAATATAATTTTTTTATATAATGCAAAAAAAACTTTCTGTATTTTTTAATTCTAATTTTTATATTTAAAACTTACATACAATAAGTATAATAGGTTTAAAGTCGACATTGAAACATATTTAAAGGTGTATAATAGTAGGTTTAAAGCATACTTTGATGTCTTTTTAGTAGTCTACATTATATGTACACCTCTAAAAAGACTTTAGGCCTTACCAGACCTTTCAAAGGCTCAGACATGAGCCTAAAAAAGTATACATACATGCTCATGTTTAAGTTCAATGTCTTCGTTACATGCTTATACTTAGAGATGGTAAAACGGGCCCAACCTGCTTGGCTGGTTGGCTCCAGCCCGCCATGCCTAACCAGCCACCTTTTTTTTTTGTTTTTTATTTTAAAAATAATATATCATATCTTTTTCTTACATTTTTTTCATTTCGATATTTTTTAAAGTATGATAAATAATACTTAATACATTCAAAAATAGTATAGAATCTTTTATTTTTCATATCAACTTTCTATAATACTATATTTAAAATTATAACAACACATTAATATTTATATTTTTGTTTAAAACATGAAAAAAATGTCATTATTGAAAATTTATTAATAGAAAAAGAATCATGAGTCAATTAATATGATATGACTATACAATCTTATAAAAAATTGGGAAAGAAAGAAATTTAATTTTTTTTGAAAAAAATTTAAAAAAATATTCTAGACAGTGGCGATGCGGGCTTCATTTTTGCAGCCCGCCAACCTGTACGGGTCATCCCGCAACCCGCTGGTTTACCCGCGTTACCACCCCTACTTATACCGTTGATGAGATTAACCCTTGGCAGCGCTTTTTATTTACTTTTTCTTATTTTATTTAATTTAATATTGAGAATCAGCTGCCCGTACAGACTGGTCGATGGTCTATAGTATACGTTATGAAATTATTTTTGTATTTTTGTTTAATTTCATATTTTATTCAATCAAATTATGAGCTCTCGAATCTCGATTTTAGTCGCCTCTTTTGCACTGAAGTCCTCATATTCCCGTCATAGTTTATTAGTTTTTCCCCTTTGATCTATACATCTTTATCAGGTACTATATTCTCTGCGTGGTTCTTTGTGTTGGTTTTTTGTTCCTATCCGGTAATTTCTTTCGTCTCTGATTTTGTGTTTCAGGGCTTTTGCCTTCTCAGATATCGTTTGGTTGTCGTAGAATCGAGCAATTATGACTCATATCCTTTGATCTTGTGATGTGCTTTAGTTTTTCTCTTTTTTTTGCCAAATGCTTTAGTTTTTCTCAAGTTTTAGCTATTCGTCGGGTTGAATTTCCGTTTGGTTTCATTGAAAATCCGAGAAATTAAATTTCTTTTTGGAATGAGAGAATAACGCTTGTTTTTATGGAGAGAAGTGGTGAGGAATTATTGATGTCGCATTTGAAAATTCTCTTTAGAATTTCAAAACTTTCTTTTTTTTCTGAATCTCAATTCAGAGTGAAATTTATTATATCTTCTGTTTTCAACTGCGATCGGCTTGCCATGGATTTTATTCTTCTTATGGTGTCGTAAGGCATTTTGTTTCCCTTTGTTTTTTACTTTAACGGTGGAGAACGCGGTAACCAGAGGGAGAAAGATCGTGAAAGGGCTCAGGCCAGGGCCCCCAAGGGCGGCAAGCAAGGCAAGAACGATGGGTTGACTCCTGAGCAACGCAGGGAAAGGTTTGTTCTTCTTTAATACCTGTTCTTTTATTGTGGCTAGCTTTTGTTTATTCCTATCTCTTGGGGCCAGAGATGCAAAGGCACTACAGGAGAAAGCAGCGAAGAAAGCAGCTCAGGATGCAGCTGGGAGTAAAGCTGCAGGTGGTAGTGGTGGAGGCAAAAAATAAGCAAGGATGATTGCAAGATAGGCATGGAAATAGCTGTACTAATCATATTCTGACGTTGATTTTCAGTTCTGGTCATATATGAGTGTCACTTGATGTGAACTAGTGTTTCAGGATTGATGTTGGCTGATGTGAATCTGACTTTTATTTATTTGGAAGACCAATCTGTCTGTTGTGTTTCCCCCTAAATTTCTGCTATTGAATGGAACAAATCTGGTCGCATGTACATAGATGTGTCTTATTTGGCTGGTAAAAACACTTCAAATGATAATGTTTGATCTTTAATCTGTTCCACCATTGAATTTTTTAGGCTTATATCAAGTTGTGAACTATGGTTTTATTATCTTTGATTATGTTATTTGCTTTGCTGGAAAATCTGCTTATTTCCTACGGATCTACATTATAAAGCATAATGGTTTGGGGCAGATCTTTGCATAGTGAATCCTATGGTAGACTGGGTTTTAAGGGAGTCCCTGCACATATTATGCTTTTCATATTGGTACTAGGATTAAGGATGTAACTTAGTATAACGCACAGGCTTCACACCTGCATACCGAGCAGCAAATGATAGGGTCTCCCCTGCCAATAATCCACTATAGGCAACTCAGAAAATTTATAACACTTCTGATATTGATATCGTGAACATAATCAATTCATGTGACAAACAAAAGTAGCAACATAACATCTCAAACGCACACAACAAAGGACAACAACACAAGGTGACAAAGTGGGTAAACAACTGCTGCCTTTTTGAGCGGTCAGTGCACTCCCAAGTGTTCCTTCCCCAAAGTTGTCCTCCTTTTCCCCCGTCTAAGATCCTTCTCAAGACCACCCATTCCGTCTGTTGTTCAGCAGGAGATTCCCTTTCTGCGTAGCTTGTTCCTCTGAGGCTCTGACCTTCATGCATAGATCCCTTCTCCCTATATAATTTGTTAGCCCACTTGTCCCAGTCTCATATCTCCCTTTCCAACCGTTTCCTGGCTACTTCAAGCCTTTCTAGCAGTAGTAGGTTGTTATTCAATTGTAATAAGAGGAAGCTAGTTGGGTAGTTAGTAAAGGGGTTAATGAGCCATTAAAAATAATAGGGAGCCAATGGCTATATAAGTTGTAAAGGTCATTGTGATCTGAGAGTATGGATTGTATGGGTGGAATAAGAGTTTTGTTTATCTTGTTCCATCTTTCACTCCCTCTGCTCTCTCCCATTCCCTTTCTGTCTTCCTTTCTCTATTTTCCCCTATAACAGTTACACAAGATGGGTTGAGCAGTTCCTTTGTTCATGTTTTGTCCATGTTCCACGTACTTCATGTTGCCTACTTTGGATCTGACAACTGTATACCCCAGCAATGACAAAACTGGCACTTTTCATTTATGCTTACCATGTAATATCTTTTGGAGCTGGCTGTGAACTTGCATTATGGTACCAAAAAGCTTGCTCTTGCTCAATAAAATGAGAAAATGTCTCAATATTCTCTGCATTAGATTAGGTTATGCTAATTCTCCCTGCATTACAATTTTTTCCGGGGAACTCCATGAAACTCTGTTTATCTTCTATTGGTGATCGTTCTATTTGGACACAAAAAGTACCCTAAGGAGTGAACTTGACCGCTCACTACTATATTCTTTCTTTTTCTTTCTCCATTTTCTTCTGTGTGCATCTACATTGGAATAATGGTAACCTATGGCAGATTGACCTATTAGTGGTAAACTTGACTTTCAAGTTTCAAGCATAAGCCAAGATGAGGATTGCTGAAATCATGTGATGTAAAGACATTTAATTAATATATTAATTTTTGAGTGAAAGATGGATATATTACTTTAAATTATGTACAAAGCAATTGGATACATATGAGGGAAGAGAACAGCAGTACACTAAGAGGAAGGAAAACAGCAGTACACTAAGCTATATGCATGAGTGACTTGCGCATTTGCTATAGTTGAATGATCAGTGAGAGTGAGAACTTCGTTAACGAGCTTATATGCCATTGTGTCTTAGCGGAAAATCTTGCAGTTCCTAGCTTGCCATAACTTCTAGCATGAAATTCCTAAGAGACCACGATGGGTTACTCGAATGAGTTACGAGATGCTAAGGGCTATTTTGCATCTTTTTGATACTGTTTTGATGCTAAATGTAAAATCACATTACACTACAAATTAGATCGAATATTAAGACCGGATGAAGTACTGTGTATAAAATTGCTTGAGACTGCTGTGTCGGTGCTTGTTTGCCTCCCTTAGGAAAAAACGCTTCACTTTATGCAACAAAATTTGCATTACATTTTTATTTTGTGCAGCATAAAATCATGTAATTTAAGTAAACCAGACTCCTAAACTCTTCGGCCGAAAAGATAAACTCTCGCCTGACTCATGTACAGCTTAGCAGCTTGATTGAAGTGTTAAATCGCAAATAAGCCAGCTTGGTCCGCTGAATTTAGGAATTTTTAATTTTTTATTCATGAAATCGTTAATCCACATAATTACATTATATCTTCGCGTTCCAAGGGACGAATCAAAATGTTCCACTGTGGAAAGCGAGTTGCACGAATCCAAGTTTTAAGATGTAAAATCGTCTTTTAAATGTTTAAACTTTAATCCAAAAATATAAATATTTCGTAATCTCATCTTCATCATTGAAGTAATGGGACCGTTTAGAAACACAGTGGAAAAGTGTTTTTACCATTTACGAGGTAAATGTGTGGAGGAGATCATCTCGTTTTATGAAAAAAAAACTATTGAACGCACGATTGACTTTTCCAAACATGGTTCCAAACAGGATCAATAATTAACTTATAGGAAGAAGCATCATGAGTTCCTTGCTCTTTGACTTACATCGTACATTATAGGGTTGCACAAAGGTCGGGTTGAATCAGATTTGGTCTCAACCCGGAGTCTAGTCTTGAGGAAGAACCGATTTGGTAGTTAATCTAGGGCCAAGACTGGATTGGATGAAGGCAGGAAGCTTGAAAAACATGGTCGCTGGTCGCGACTTAAGTGTACCAAGAGCATAAGTATGAGCATCAAGAGGTTAAGGTCACAACTTAGGTAAGCGAGGTTGCGACCTGTAACCTCCAGGTCAGTCAAGTTTCTGTTAAATAGCACTAGTTTTGATGATGTCAAATATAAAAGAGCAAAAAGTTTTACAATGCATATTGATTTACTACGATATTTGTGTATTATTTTAAGTGGAGGATGATGTGGTTTTGAATATATTTTGGATGTTAAAATGTTTACATGAGTTACCATTCATCTAAGCTTCATTTGGATGTTTAAATCTGATTCTGGAACTTAATACTCGAGTATGATAAGTTTTTGGAGTTTTCTATGGCATTAATTGAAGCAAAACTTGAGTATACACTTGAAGTATTGAATTTTGAAATCAACATTCGAGTATTGAGTCACAAAACTCGAGTATTAGCCTTCTGGGAGTCAACACTCGAGTATTGGGGTCACAAAACTCGAGTATTAGCCTTTTGGGAGTCAACACTCGAGTATTGGGGTCACAAAACTCGAGTGTTGGCCTTGTAGAAGTCGATATTAATCGAGTATTGGAACGTAACACTCGAGTATTGACCTCCTCTGTTTTCTGTCAGCTCAACATATGTTTGGTCTTTTGACCATATCTCCCAAAATACAGATCCGATTGATGTGAAACCAATTTTGTATGAAACTAGACTTAAAATTAGGTTCATAGACACCTAGAACAGGATCGAATGATTTCATATGAAGGAGATATAAATTTCCAAAGTTGGTGGTCGAATTGAACACTTTATCACTGACCTTTGCTTATTGTATCTGTCATAACTTTCTTTATATAACATATTTGGGATTGATTCTTATTTCATGTGAAAGTAGACATGCAGGGCATTCCATTGACATATTATTTGCAAAGTTTGGAGTTGAATTGAGAGAGTTATGGGCGTTGCAAGTTGAGTCATATGCTGAAATCTAGACTGTGACCCGTGCAAGTTCGAAAATGTAGTAGAACTCGAGTTTTGCATTTACAAAATTCGAGTATTGTGATCTGAACAGAATTTTTACTCAATACATTCAATAACACTCGAGTTCTAACTTGGGAAAACTTGAGTTATATCTCAGGTTTCACAGAACTCGAGTTCCATATTTCCAAAACTCTCGTATCGTGCTTTCTAAATATTTTCCAGTTCTGAAACTTTTTTGATAACTCGAGTTACAAATATGAGTTTTACGAAACTCGAGTTGTGTATTCTGAACACTCAAGTATTGATACTTAAAATACTTTGTAACTTAACACTTTTATGTGAAACTCGAGCATTGTGAAAGAAGTGTTATTAACACTCGAGTTCTTGCTTGTAATACTCGAATATCAAATTTCATTTTCAAAATGCAAAACAACACTTGAAGCATAACAATCGAATTACAAGTGGAAGTGTTGTCAACACTCGAGTATTGGTTTTCAATACTCGATTACCGAACACCTTTTTCAAGACAAGCACAACACTTGCATTAGAGCACTCGAGTTATGAAGAAAGTGTTGTCAACACTCGAGTTCTGTAAGTGAACACTCGAGTGTTGAAGTTTTTCAAAATGCTTTCACTTCAAACTCTTTCCTGAGAACTCGAGTATTAACTAAAAGTGTTTACAAAACTGGAGTACTTGATTACAACACTCGAGTATTGATATTTTCTTTCAACACTTCGAAAGCAACTCGAGTATTGAATCAAAGTGTTCTACAATACTTCCAACAACACTTGAGTTGTTTCAAAAGTGTTATGAAAACTCGAGCATTCAATTAAATACTCGAGTATTGCATTATGAAATTCAAATTTTCTCTTACTCTTTATGCTTAACACTCGAGTATTAAGAAACAAAACTTGAGAACTACTTTCAACAGATATTCTGAATACTTTTTCAGCATGACTCTCAATGGACAAATTCACAATCAACATCTCTCTTCGTGTCAGATCCATTTAACGCAGACCATTATACAACCTTGTCAGACACTGAAGCAGAAGTATAACGGAAGCAAGTCAATTTCTAACGGATTAATCCTCTTCAACAAATACTTGCTTCTTGTAAGGACTCGAACGGCTATTCTTTCTCTTTCAACAAATAAATCTGTCAGAGCAGACCAAGTTTGAAGAATAGACTACAAGAGCTAAAGCTGAACAGAAAATAAAATGCTCCCCTCCAACGGATATAATTTGCTTACATCTATAAATATGAGGAAGCAACGAACAGAGAAAGGAGACGAAGTATATGGAGTCACCGAACACAAAACAGAAAGTGTAGATTCGAGGAAATCACACAACAACTTTAGGACTCTGACATTATATTTCTCCATGAGCTTCAATGTCAATACAATCTGCTTCATAGAGTGAAGCATTTCCCAAATGTAAGCATCCCAAATTTTGAGAGTCGCTTAGGATAGACCTAAGTGAAACAGAGTGTAACCTTACATGTGGTAAATGGGAGTGATTGTAAAGGTTTATCAAATACCAACCGTTACAAACTTGAGTGGGTTTCATAAATGCCTGAAAACATTTATGGGGTTCTCAAGTATCCACCGTGACGAACTTGAAGCAGCTTTGCAAGTGTCCGTAGTGAACTTGTGGTTGTAATGGTTTTTCAAGTACCTGGTTTAAACTTGGATGTTATAGTGGATTGAAAATCTCAGAGGAGTATGAGGACTGGATGTAGGTCAGAGAGGGCTGAACCAGGATAAATTGTTATGTGTTTATCCTTCATTCATCTTCTCTAATTTCTAATTACTTCGTTTTACTCAATCCATTTTCATACTCTGTTTTGATTAATTTATGATTTGGATGTTTTGATAAATTAAGTTTTGAACGAAAATTTTTGTAACACCCATTTCACCTGCCTTTTGGGTGCAGCCATCCTAACAGTTTCATGATCTAATAAGTTAGTTCGATGTCTAATCTAACCTAGTAGTCAAAATGAGATCTGGTCCTCTTGAATTGGATCCAAGTCGGGCATAAAATACCTATATGCTAAAGGGTTGGAATTTATCCAATCAAGCCTACTATTGTGGGTTTGCGGGACCAACAGTCAACTCACTACTTTTTTAAAAAATTCATATGTTTACACATAATATTTTTTAGCTTAGACTTGTAGTATCTTTTTTTCAATACCTAAAATGAAATATTCTTCTTTCATAAATTTAATTTATAAAAATACATTACAAAGTAAACATAAAACATCTAATTCAAATTTCAAGCAATACAATTTAAGCATATATAATTCATTTCATACGGTTGAATTTAAACATTACAATTCAAATTAAATATAAACAACAAATCAAATTATCAATAATCATCCAATATTAATTAGGTTTACATTACGATTATAAGTTGTTCACCTTTTTTATTAATAAAATTTATTTTATTTTTAACAAAAGGGGCTGCGGGTTGCGACACCCAATTCCAAGTCCTGGAAAACCATGAACCCATCAAACGGCAAAAATATGGCAGTGTGGGTGAGAAGAGAGAGTTGCAATGTGGGAGTTGCAATGTGGGAGTATATGGATGGAGGGATCACACTTGCTATAAACCAAGGTTTAAAAATTGGATATTGAATCAAATGAGATAGTGATTCAAGGATTGATGGGTTAGATCGGGTTCAGACCGAAGTCAGACCAACTATATTAACATAATAGAATTTAGTATATTATATTTTATGTTATAAAAGTTAATAGACAAAAACTAGAATATTATTTTATATTAAATATTAACTATAAAAATCATTGGGATAAAATGAATTAAATTTATCTTATTTTCTCATGATTTAATTTATTTAAATAAAAAATAGCAAATAAAAGGTTAGTTTTATTACCGTATTTTTTTTAAAAAAAACTAATGAATCAAATATTTTGACTCTGGTTCCATTTTTTAAGTGTCATACTCCTAGCTTTTAATTTTTTTAAAATATTAAGTATCATACCCATCCAACCAGACGATTTGATTGGGTTGAGCGAGTTAACACCAGATTGATCGGTTCAACCCGATCCATAACCATATTACCAATCAAACTGACCCACGACCAGTTCGCACGGTTTCCAACTTGAACCAGCCGATTTTTTGTATAGTAACATACAGTGGGCCTACATGTTAAAAAAGTAATGGGTTTTTTTTATATAAGTGGTTTTTTGCCCCATTTAAAAAAGGTTATGTATATTTTTACACTTAATAATTGTTTATGATGTTATATGCCCTTCTCGCAATAGATAAATGATATTTTTAAATCTTTATCTAAATTTAAATAATATTTGAATTTTTTTGCCATGAAATGATATTAGAATTTAAAATAATGTAAATTTAGATAATGTACAAATTGTTGTTTGATATGGGAATGCTTGGCACAACTTTATAAAATTTAGATAAAACTCTAATCACATTTACGGTAAATAAGGTTGAAAAAGTAATTTACCTACAAAAAGGTTATAAAAGTAGCTTCCATTATTCCATATCAACTTCTTTTATGCCTGCTTCTGGTGAAGTGAGGTATCCACCATGAGTGGACCAGAATCAATGGCTTCGATCTCCAGCACCACCCTTCCATTTCCAACAGCCATTAGCCGGCGACGACCCGCTGATAATTCGGGACGCGTTCGGGCACAGTCCGAACTGGACCCGAATTCCCCTTTGCCTTTGTCTCCTCCCTCTAGTCACGCTGAAGAGAAGTCATCGGGTACAATGATAGTCACTGATTGGCGCGCAAGGAGAATGGCCATGGAAGTTCAGAAGCTGAAGGAGAAGGAAGCGAAGGAGAGAAAAGAAGAGGTGAACAGGAAGATAGCATCGAAGAAAGCCATATCGGTAATACTCCGAAGGGAGGCCACCAAGGCCATTAT